>SJYX01017727.1:178297-204094 GCA_006410675.1 Oreotragus oreotragus | reverse complement strand
GCATGCACCTCCCAGGTCTAAGCCGCTCAGGTTCAGGCACTCAGGTAGTCCTCAGAGGTGCAGACTCGGCTGGGCCTGCATTTTGTGCCCTTCCCAGGTCTGAGTAGCTCAGGTGTTTGGCAAGCGTGGTTGCTGTGACTTATCACCTCTCCTGTCCCTACTACTTGGTTTTCTGGGTATACAACTGGTGCACCTTCTCAGGCGGATGATGACCGTCCAGAACCCCAAGAAGTCTTAGCTAGCAAAGAAGCCTGCTTGCATTTGGTGGATAATGTCTCTTTGGGGCCTTGATTGCCCCCTTCTGGCCCTTCTGGCTCTGGCTGCCTGTCACCAGAGGGGGATGTTCTGCAGCCGGCTAATTCTGTTGCGTCCTTTGTTCTGTGTGTGGTCTTGGTGGTGTTTTATGTTAGAGCTTTTTGTGTGGTAGCTATCCCACAGTCTGGTTTGCTAGCCCAAGTTAGTTCACTCTGCTTACACTCAGGGCATTCGGGCCTGATCCTTACTCTAAGCAATGCAGCCCACGCCTCCCTGCCCAGCCCCCACTTGCTAGTGGGGATGCAGGCGTCTGCACTGCTTCTCCGCTGGGGGAGTTACCGCTGGGCTTGTAACCTGTGGGTTTTAATTAATTATTTATTTTTCCTCCCTGTTATGTTGCCCGCTGTGCTCCCAAGGCTCGCCACAGACTCGGCAGTGAGAGTGTTTCCTGGTGTTTGGAAACTTCTCTCTTTGTAAGACTCCCTTCCCAGGACCGAGCTCCATCCCTACTTTTTCTGTCTTTTATATTTTTTCCTACCTCTTTTCGAAGACAATGGGCTGCTTTTCTGGGTGCCTGATGTCCTCTGCCGGCATCCAGAAGTTGTTTTGTGGCATTTATTCAGCATTTAAATGTTCTTTTGATGAATCTGTGGGGGAGAAAGTGGTCTCCCCGTCCTATTCCTCTGCCATCTTAGGACCGCCCCCTCTGCTTACTTCTTCAAGCTTATCTTCCTCTGTTCCCTCTTCTTGTTCACAAGGCTCAAGCCCTCTGGCCTTCTCCAAGGTTGCCTTTGAAAATGTAAAGCTCTCCCAAACATGATGTACACCCATGACGGATTCATGTCAATATATGCCAAAACCAATACAGTAAAAAAAATAAAATAAAATAAAAAATAAAAGTGAGAGTTAAAACAAAAAAGAAAATGTAAAGCTCTTGTTTTCCTTCAAGACCTCAGGCTCTTCATTCATCCTCTGTTACTCAGCTGATTTCTTCCCTTCCTTCAGGTTGCAAGTTCAATGGCCTCCCGAACCTTTTACTGCCAGTACCATCTAGTGGAGTCACTGCAGTCACTCCTCATCATGTCACTTTATTTCCTCTATAGCAGTTAGGACCATCTGAAGTGAGATGATGAAACCATATTAATTCAATTACTTAATATCTACCTCCCCCTCCTAGGGTATAAGATCTGTGAGGATAGGACCTTATCTTGCTCATAGCATCATTCCCAGTGCCCATAAGAGGTATTTGATATGTTGTGGGTGCTGGGGTAATTTTGGTTGTATAAACAGTAGGTTTAAACAAGGTAACTTAATTATACTCCCTAAGTAGGGAAGACTTTGGCCCTATCTGGCTTCTACATTGGGCATCCCTTGTGGCTCAGATAGTGGCTCAGATAGTAAAGACTCTGCCTGCTAGGAGACCTAGGTTCGATCCCTGGTCTGGTAGATCCCACTGCTGCTAAGTCGCTTCAGTCGTGTCCGACTCTGTGTGATCCCACAGATGGCAGCCCATTGGGCTCCGCCATCCCTGGGATTCTTCAGGCAAGAACACTGGAGTGGGTTGCCATTTCCTTCTCCAATGCATGAAAGTGAAAAGTGAAAGGGAAGTCCCACTACCAGAAGTAAATGGCAACCCACTCCAGTATTCTTGCCTGGAAAATTCCATGGACAAAGGAGCCTGGTGTGTTATAGTCCTTGGGTTCGCAAAGAGTCGGACATGACTGAGCTTCTACATTGTGGTTGGAGGTAGCCAATCAGTATGAATAAGCCAGCCCTGTCTAACGGCTGAGCACACTGGAAGCAGGACCAGCCCAGAGAGGCTAGCCTGGATAGTGTGATTCTTGAAAATCCATGATGCTACTGGTGCTGCTTCCATCACACAGAAGTCTACCAACCCAAAGTGTGGAAGCTTGGAATGACAAGGTTATTTCCTTGACTATTTTCCCAAGGTTGATCTTATAGCCATGATTCATCTTGGAGTACATAAGGTTTCTAGGAGGGGGTACACTCAAAAGTTACACCTGAGATAATACTCAGTCCTCTTTGATAGCTCTAGGAGAGGAAAGATTCCTAGAGCTTGGGCTGACTGTCTGGCCCCTGGGGAAGAAGTCTGGTGTTCGTGTCCATATCTGTCACTGGACAAGGCTCAGACTGAGACCTCAGCACTTCATTCTGGGCAAGAAGAAAGGGTGAAATTTCAAAGTGGGCAAGAGGAATATTTTGAAAATGAAGATTCTTCGATGTTCTTGAGTCTCCCATAAACACAGTGAAACAAACAAGCGATCCTCCCACTCCCAAGCCCTCAGAGGCCCTCAGGATTTCCACTCCTACTCCATCCCCTCCAGCAGTGCTATAAGTGTAGCTGAGCTTGTGACCCAGGGCAGATAAAATGACTTTAAAACAGTCGTGGTAATATCAGATTCCCATGTTAGAGAAACTGCCAAAAAAACAAAACAAAACAAAACAAAAAACAAACCCAACAACAAACCATCTCTCAGCATTCTGCTCACTTTGCAAGAGAAAACTCTCATCTAGGCCTGACCCAAGGAAAACGCAGATCTGAATATTGTCTAGAGCATCTAGACTGGGACTAGTCCAGCACCAAGGAAGAGTGAGTAGCTTCAGCTCTTTCTAGAAAGAGACTCATTTCTGGAAAAGAATTGCTTTTTTAGGTGATAGTCCCTTGAGAAAGAAATTCTAGCCCTAATCATACTGATGAAAGTAATAGATGCCCATGCACAGCTCTGGGGGCACTGTTCAAATGCATCCTAAATGCCATCTCCAGGAAGAAAGCGTTGATCAGAGTGACAGTGCTTCTAGGTTTGCCTGTGACCCTGAGATGGTTAATTTTATGTGTCAACTTGGCTAGGTTAGGGGACACCCAAATAGCTTGGTGGAACATTCTTTTTGGTTATGTCAGTGAGGGAGTCTCAGGAAGAGATTAGCATTTAAATCAGTAGACTGAATGAAAAGTTCACCCTTACCAATGGGGTGGGCATCATCCAATCCACCGAGTGTCTGAAAAGAACAGAAAGAGGGAAGAAGGGAGAATTCTTATTATGCTTCAGCTGAGATATCTATCTTCTGCCCTCACATATCCCTGCTCCGGGTTCTTGAGGTTTCTGACTCAGGACTTACATAATCAGCTCCCTGATCTCAGGCCTTTGGGCCTGGACTGATTTACACCACGGCTTACCTGGTTTTCCAGCTTGCAAACAGACTTCTTGGCCTTCATAACCAGATGAGCCAATTCCTATTATAAATCTCTTCTTGTATATATCTATATATTTCCTATTAGTTTTGTTTCTCTGGAGAGCCCACTAATACATCCCAACGTAAATTTTCTACAATGCCCCTCTTCACTCTCTGTAGTCTCTGCATAATTATTAATTTCTCTTTAACTCTCTCTGAAGTGTTGCTATTTGGACAATAGGCTATATTGCCATAATATTGATTAGGTATACTCATTCTCTCTCAAGAGTTACTAAATAGACCTTCATCTGGAAATCTCTAGAGCAGTATGTCCAATAGAACTTTCTGCAAAGACAGAAATGCTGTTTTTATGTTAATACTGTAGCCCTTAGATGCTTGTGGCTATTATGCTGTGTGAAATGTGGCTAGTGCGACAGAAGGAAAAACTTAAACTTCTATTTAATTTTAATTATTTTCACATTAAAATGTAAATAGCCCCAGGTGACCGATGGCTACTATATGGGACAGCACAATTTCTGAGGCCTCTTGTTTAGTCTCCCAGTCTCCATATCACTTCTCCTCTCCTTTGGTAAATTCTTTCAGGAATAATGACTATTGTACCAACCCATCCCCAAAAAGGTAGCGGACAAGAAGAGATGAGAACCAGATAAGGAAAGTGGATCATTTTGGTTTATCTGGGTTGAACTGAGGAGGAAGGGCCTGCTGAGGTTGGAGGCTGCTGATACGATAGCCCAAGCAGGTTAGAGTAGGACACAGGAGCTCATGTCCCAAGCTCATGTCCTCCCTGGTTTGGATTCAAGCCAGATTTGCTAAATTGAGGTTGGGGAGTTTTGCTACCTGGAAGTTTCTCCTTTTTTTAATTTTTATTTTTTGAGGGGGGCATGCTAGTTAAGTTTTATTTGGGGCAAAATGAAGACACCCCAGAGACAGTGTTTCAGGCAGCTCTGAGTAAGTGGGGAGTTGGATATATAGTTTTCAACAAGGGGCAGGTAGTTGGCAACATCAAAATAATCAAAATATTATTATTAATTAAAGATAATAAGATACCTAAAGTTAAGGAATTTAACACTTTCCACGTATGGGAAGATGCAAGAGTCTGGGCTTATTGAAATCATCCCTTTGATATGCACCTCAGCTATCTGGGGCCAGTATTCTGTATTTTTCATATCCTGAGTTTCCTCAGGAATCACCATAGGGAGTGGCTATAGTCTGGAAGTTTTATTTTAAAAACAGATTTGGATAAAACTACTGCTAAGAGCCCTGGTGGACCTGCTGCTGCTGCTGCTGCTAAGTCGCTTCAGTCATGTCCGACTCTGTGCGACCCCAGAGACTATGGATATACAAAACGTGACATACACATACGATGGAATGTTATTCAGCCTTAAACACGTAGGAAGTTCTGATACATGCTACAACATGAATGGGCCTTCGAGGACCTTATGCAAAGTGAAATGAACCAGATACAAAGACAAATGCTGTATGATTCCACTGAATGAGGCATCTAGGGTAGTCAGGTTCATAGAGACAGAAAGTAGAACAATGGTTGCCATGGTCTTGGGGTAGGAAGAAGGAAGAGTTATTGTTTACTGGGTTTAGGGTTTCAGTTTTGCAAGATGAAAAAGTTCTGGAGATAGGTTGTACAATGTGAATATATAATACTACTGAACCCTATGCTTATAAATGGTTATGATGACAGGTGTAATTTTTCTTTCCACAGTTTAAAAAACTGTTAAGAGATATGGTAGTTCTAAGATTTTGTTGGCTTCTTAAAATTTAGCTGGTTCATTTGAAAAAGGAATTTTTAAATGAATAAACAGAAGATTATAATGAGTTGGGTACTATAACCCCTTTTGAAAGTGTGAAAGTGTGAAAGTGTTAGACGCTCAGTTGTGTCTGACTGCAATCCCAATGAACTGTAGCCTGCCAGGCTTCTCTGTGGATGGAGCTTCCTAGGCAAGAATATCGAAGTGGGTTGCCATTCCCTTCTCCAGGGTGTCTTCCCAGCCCAGGTATTGAACCTAGGTCTCCTATACTGCAGGTGGATTCTTTACTGTATGAGCCACCAGGGGATCCCATAACCCCTTTGCTTCCTTCAAAGATCTTTCTATGGAAAAGAGAGTTTGTTTGTTTGTTTTTTCTAGTAATAAACCCATAGAACCTTGAGGAAGAAAAAAAAACATTTATTGACCATCTACAATTTGCTTGGTATTGTGCCTGGTCCTTTCACAAATATTATCTCATTTAATATTTATAATAATTGTTTAATTCAGCTTACAAATAAGTAAACCCAAGGGACAAGAGAGGTTCAGTTACTTGCCTAAAGTCACACAAAGCACTGATACTAATAAGAATAACAGCAAGGAGAGTGTTTGATGTTTATTGGGCCCTGATTGCTGGATCTCTGACTGCCATCCTTCATGTATAGGTGATGTGACTGGGACTTAGATTCAGTGATTTGCTTGAGGTTACACAGCTGTTTAATACCAGAGCTAGGCTAGGACCAGAGGCTGTATCAGTGTTGTTTCCAGCTATACTGACCTTTTGGGAAAAAAGTATAAGCCCTGTTTAACTGGAAAACAAATTTATGTATTGGCATAGCTCCTTCAACTGAGAATTTTAGTAAACTCTGAATCAGTTTCATGAGGTGATATTTCCCTTTGCTGTAATGCCTACTGAGAGTCATCTAGACCAGGAGTGGAGAGACAAGGCAGTTACTTTCCTGGATGTGATTTTAACACATGGTGTACAACATGCAACTTTAGAAATACACCATTCTGAATTTTCTGGGTTAATGTGTTGGTAACCGAGTAGCTAAAGAAGAAAAAATCATTCTTATTTGATTACAAAGCATTTTTAGTGGCTCCAATGGGTCTGTCTGACTTGTGGGAAGCCACCACATCTCAAGAGAGTAATAAATGGAGGCATGAAGTTCTTGTCTAGGATGAGCTGAAAAGTTTTCTGGGTTCCACCTTCTGCCTCATGGTTAATTCTTTCTTTGTTTTGAGTAAATACCGCGGACTCTCAGAACAAGGCCATGCACCAGCCTGAGCTGTGCTGCTTGCTCCTCTTTTGCCTTCCTTGCTTTGCTCTTGCCTCTCCTCAGTTCAGAGTGGTAACAGCGTGCTTTATTTAATGATCATTCTCGACATCAGAGCTAAACATAGCATCTATAGAAACCTCAAAAATTTCCTTCCAATTTCCTGCTGGAGTTAAGGAGAATTAAAATTTGGAATTAATACATGACATGTCACAAAGAGTTGGTAACGTGGAGATAAACATGTCACTTTCCGCCCTTAGGTGTAGCTTTGCCTAAAGTGATAATAAAGGGGAACTTACTGTGAGAAGGCAGTTCACGCTACTACCGTTTAACCAGAGATTCAACTGGTTTTACAACGCAGATTGTAAAATGAATTAAACTAGTATTACTTATTTTCTTTCAGCATTAAAGAAATGAATCTGACTGCTTTTAAGGTGGTTATTGGAGTATTTTGGAAGAGAAGTCACCCTGAAAATTTATCTTTTCTGTGCTTTGAAACATAGCATTGCCCTTCTTTGAGAAAAATCAAATGTCAGACACACACACACGCATAAGCACTCAACATGCTTTAGCCCCTTTCTTCTCCCTGCAACTAAGAGGATATATAGACAATAAAATGCCATCCACACAATTCAGCAACATTCACTGTGGACCTCCATCAATATTTACTACCAATGGGCCCTGGGGCTTCTTGCAAGACTACTCTGGCCTTTAGTCAAAAACCTTTGCGTTCTGACTCTGATTCCAACACTATTCAATTTCCTGACCATGGAAAAAGATTTTCACTAAATTTCCCCTCCATAAACCTTGAAGTGTAATAATAAATGTTTCCTCTCACCACCTCCTACCCCAGGGACCTCCTCGTATCTAGGAGGATTCAGTCATATTTTTGAGAGACCTTGTACCTGGGATTATCTCTTGTACGTGGGCTGATGTTCAGGTGGCTTGGTTTTTCTGCTCTATTTAAGGATATATTCCCTTGGATCAAAGCTTGGATCAGACTTCTCAGAGATTTAAGTTTCTATTTTCTGACATAGTGCTTGAATTGGAAACACTTTACTTCTGCATTTTGTCAACAGTCAGTCATTACTTTATAGTCAGTTTTGATACTGTTCATCCTACCTTCCATTTAAATTTGTGTCACCTCTATAGTCTGAGCAGCCTCTGAAATAAGACCAGATATTTACTCTTCTAATTCCTGGTTCAGTGCTGTTTCTCGTTCTAGGTTTGTGGTGGAAAGAGGGTCATGAACAGAGACAAACGACTGACCCTTAAGGTTCTTTTCGTGGCAGAAGAACAAATGTTGAAAATGAGATAGTAGTGTCCAAATGTGAGATATGGTTGTCTTGATCTCTCCTCTGGTTGGCCTTTCCTTTCAAAGGAGGGCAAACCACAGTGATGTTTGAGCTCCCAGAGGGCTTAGGTATAGTAGGAGACGATGCCCACGTGCAGGCATGCTCTTTGCAACCCCATGGTCTGTAGCCCGCCAGTCTCCTCTGCCCATGGACTTTTCCAGGCAAGAATACTGGAGTGGGTTGCCATTTCCTTCTCCAGGGAATCTTCCCAACCCAGCATCGAATCTGTGGCTCTTGCATCTCCTGCACTAGCAGGCAGGTTCTTTACCAGCTGAGCCTCCAGGGCAACACAAAGAACCAGTTCAAGACTGTGGTCCAGGACTGGAAGGTCACATGAGAGGAGACTGTGGATTCCCTAGGGGTCAAGATCAACATTCTCACAGTTTGTGACTGTATTTTTACTGGTCTTCTGGCTTCAGGTCTTTCCCTTGATCTTTAAGTAATATAAATGGCATCATGGACATTCTGCCGCTTAAAATCTTGTAGTTGCTTCCATTGCCTTAGACCAGTACACCAAATTCCTAACTACGGCTAGAAAGGCTATGTATGGCCTTGTCCCTCTTGACTCTATGACCTCATTTCACTCGCTCTATTTTCCCCCACTATTTTCCGTCACATTGACTTATTCTAGTTTATTTGAATTTGCCAAACTCTTCCCTGCCAGACCTTCAATTGTGTTGTTTTCCTGGAAAGCTGTCTGTTTGACTCCTACTAATCCTTCAGGGTTTAGTTTAAACATCACTTTCTCGGAAAGACCTTTCTTGTTGATCTATTTCAGGTCATTTTGTTTTCATTTGTGGTACTTATCACAAGTTGGAATTTTATGTTTATCTGGCTTTCGGATTAATATCTGTCTTAATTGTTGGATTTTAAGATTTGTAGTTGTAGGAAAGAAAATTGTTTTGTCCACTATGGAACCACCAATAACTGACACACAGTAGGCATTCAAATAACGTGTGTGTGTATCTTGGGTTTAAAATAAAAATAAACAGTTCAGACACATATCACATACAGCACAGGGCCAAGAAATGAGATAAGAAGAGGCAAGGTGTCAAACACTAGGAAACCCAGGCCTTCAGAAGCAAGGTTGTATATCAAAACCTGGCAAATGGGACAGGACTGGGGAATTTGTGTGCTCTAAATGCAGAGGAGGAATCCAAATAAACACTGGGAAAGCTGGAAGTAAGACAGCCTTGGAACTTAAGCGAAATAGTAGGTGGTTACCACATGACATTAGTGGTGAAGGGGATCACAAGACAGAGCAATGTCATGACTCAACGAGGAAGAATCTTCCAAAGACAAGGGCAGCTGGCTTTCACTGCAGTGATTCAGCTTACAAGCCCTTGTTGAGGGTCTTCTACAACAGCTGCCAGGCCTGGGTGGGCCTGACATCCTTTTTTTTGCCTGATAGACTACCTGGAATATCTGCATTTGATAAGCCACTTTTGCTGTATAAACTCACTCTGCACAGCCCTCGTCCCAGTTAACACCAGCCATGCAAATGCTGCTTGACAACTTTCAGTATTCACTGTACAGTTCGCGATTATGACAGCTCCTTTCTGTTCCCAGAGGCATTTAGATGGGATGATAGAACATTCTTATCTATTTTAAATGAGTTGTATGGGATTAAAAGATCCTGGGGCTGAAAAGCCCACACAAGTAACAAAGAAAGGAAAAAAATATTCCAGGCTGCTTTGACAAAATGGTTTTTTTTTTTGCCTGATAGACTACCTGGAATATCTGCATTTGATAAGCCACTTTTGCTGTATAAACTCACTCTGCACAGCCCTCGTCCCAGTTAACACCAGCCATGCAAATGCTGCTTGACAACTTTCAGTATTCACTGTACAGTTCGCGATTATGACAGCTCCTTTCTGTTCCCAGAGGCATTTAGATGGGATGATAGAACATTCTTATCTATTTTAAATGAGTTGTATGGGATTAAAAGATCCTGGGGCTGAAAAGCCCACACAAGTAACAAAGAAAGGAAAAAAATATTCCAGGCTGCTTTGACAAAATGGTTTTTTTGCTTTGTAAAGCTAACCAGCCTTATCAGAGACGAGAGGCAAAGAGGAATGGCCTGGCATCTTACTGGGTTCAGGAAACAATGGCTGTTTGAATGGGATCTTCTAGACTGCTTTCAATTTATTTACCTTTCTTGGGTAAACTTATCAGCTTTGAATGAATGGGTTACTATTATCATTATTGATCAATCTTTTTTTTTTCCTCAATTGTTCCTAAAGTAGGAAAAGACACACACTAAGATAAGATCAACTCAGTTTTCTTCCCATTTCTCCCTCTAATTCAGTACATATTTGTTTCATTGAGGAAAAGGAAAGCTTTTCATTTGTGACATGAAATTGGCCCAGTAAAAGTTCATCCCACACCTGCGGTCCTACATTTTGCCTCTGTGGATACTTTGGAGGAAAGCAGCTTCTGCTGTAAAAGAGAGTAAGCAATAATGTGTGAACTAGGATGGGTTTTCCCAGGAGCAAGTTTTATGGGTAACCCAACATAGCAAAACCAGAAGGGAAAAAAGCAGCTGTTATCTTTGGCCCTGAAAAAGCTCAAAGCCTTAGTGGCTGAGGGCTGGATGGACATCCTGGACAGACAGACTGAACTAGCTGAGTTGAATATCCTATCCACTGCAGATAAATACCCAGGGAGCCATAAATACTTGTATTGAAGGCTTCTCATTGTAGCATCATGATGCACCTCAGCAGATAAGCAGCAAAGGCCCAGCTCATGGGCACGCTGTGAAAATAGGAGGAGTGGGTGATAGGCTGCCCACATGTTTTAGAAGAGAGATGAAAGTACTTAGACAGCAGGTAATGATGCCTGTTTGAGCTGTAGATGGCAAGACACCTGAAAGAATACGACAGATTCTGTTTCATTGTACACTCAATCAGAAAGGAAGGAAGAGACACAGCAATTACTTCTGGAAATAGTACACATTATTTATTTGCTGTGGATTCATCAGGATATTGCATTGTGTGGTTATAGAATGCTTCTTAATGAAAAGCCTCACGAGGAGATAGATGCCCTCTTATTTTATAATTTAATACATGGTTCTTCAGTGAACACAGATTTAGCAAATGACTTTGGTCTTTAGGGACAGAACCAGAAAATGTTATTTATAGATGTGCATCTGTGTGTTAGTTGCTCAGTCGTGTCTGACTCNGAGATAGATGCCCTCTTATTTTATAATTTAATACATGGTTCTTCAGTGAACACAGATTTAGCAAATGACTTTGGTCTTTAGGGACAGAACCAGAAAATGTTATTTATAGATGTGCATCTGTGTGTTAGTTGCTCAGTCGTGTCTGACTCTTTGTGACCCCATGGACTACTGCCCGCTAGGCTTCTCTGTCCATGAAATTCTCCTGGCAAGAATCCTGGGGTGGGTTGCCCTTTGCTTCTCCAGGGGATCTTCCTGACCCAGGGATCAAACCCATGTCTCCTGCATTGCAGTCAGAGTCTTTACTGTCTGAGCCACCAGGGAATGTGGTTCTTTTCTTTTTTGCCCCATTCCATCCTCTTCTCCACTCCCCGTCCCTGCTCTTTTCCCAACTGCTTCTGAAAATAGCCCAGCATTAGATAATTCTCTTGGTATTCCTCAGGGATGGAACAGTCATTTCCAGTCAGCAATTCAGCTGATCAGGAGAAAATTACACAGAGGAGGAGTAAACAAGAAAATAATCAGAAACCCATTTTGAAGCTTTTTATGCAAAAGCAGGCACGCCTTCCTCCTCCCTCTTCTGAAGAGCACTGCCTCACACACATCTTCCATCTGCCTCAGAGCTACCCTTTCCTTCAACTTGTCTTGATGCTTCAAAGGGAATTTGCAACATCTTCTCACCCAAGCATAATTTTTTGGGGAAAAAAAAAAAATTCCCCCAACTATAAAATGACAGCTGGGCACACTGAGTACAGAGCTACTTGGAAATTACAGTTCTCGCCAGCTTGGATAGCCCAGCTTAGACTATTTGAGTTGAGTCTGAGGGTTTATAAACCACGCTTTGTTGGATACTCAGGGTGAGAGGAAATTTCTTAACCAAGAGCTCCTCATGGAAAACATTGTTTCTGTAACAGCCTGAGGTCAAACTCTGGGACTAGCTAGCAAGAATTCCACTGGCAGCGTTCAATTGTCTTGAGGTTATAAAAGGAGAAAGGAATCCCTTTCCCCCTTGCTCTCCTCCAAGATTCAGGGGGGCCTGGATTCTGAAGAATTTTGTCTGCCTCAGCCATTTCTGAAGCGTTTGGAGAATCAGACAGTATGAATTGCAGCTGAGGTTGTCTTTGTGGTTAAAGAGCTTGTGGGTCTGAGAAAGCACTGTTTTTTCAATTTTCAGAAATACCTAATCAGGTAAGGAAACATAGGCCCAAGGGAGCTGCAGACCCCCAAAGATCTTGCTGTATGTGCTTAGAAAATAATAGAGCATCATATGCTATGTTTTCACAGGTAGTTATTTCCTATGAAACGGTCCCACTGGGACACTCTTAGAGCAGTTGGAAGTTAAATCCTTAGGAGACAATGGTCACAGGCATTATAAAATCATCACGGGGACTTTCAACAACTTTCAGGTCTTATTTAAAGAAGTTAAGAAGTAGCTCTTAGCATGTTTGGGGCTGAGAAAGTCCAAACATGAGCAACTGTGGTATTTGGGTGGGGAGGGGACACTCACCTGCAAATGAAGGTAAAGCACCAGAGAAGAAGCTCTGACTCAGTCAGCGACCCTCTTCACTGTTTTCCCATCTGACAAGTCTAACCTCTGCCCTCTGAGAGGATGAGTGAGTGGAGTGGGAAGAAGGCCCACCTAGTTAGAGAAGTCTGAGGTTTCTGTCATGCTACCTTTGGGGCTGGTTGTAGAATCTGCCTCAAGAGCAGATCAATACAAGATGGCCAGGGTCTCCCAGGTAGTAGATAGCAGGGCCATGCTCTGCCTTTGAGCTCCAAGGATGCTGACTGGTACAAACTTGCTGAATGAAAGTAGGAGGGAAATGAAGGTGGGGAGACAGAGAGGTCTGAAAACAATTTGACTTACTGACTTGATTTTACAGGCTTTGAGATAATGGCTTTGAGGAATCAAATAACTGGGGAGGGATTTAAAAATACATTATTTTCCATCATAGGTTATTACAAGATATTGAATATAATTCCCTGTGTGTGCATGCATGCGTGCTAAGTCACTTCAGTTGTGTCTGACTCTTTGTGATCCTAGGTACTAGCACGCCAAGCTCCTCTGTCCGTGGGATTCTCCAGGCAAGAATACTGGTGTGGGTTGTCATGTCCTCCTCCTAGGGATCATCCTGACCTAGAGATTGTACCCTCTTGCACTGGGAGGCTGGTTCTTTACTGCTAGCGCCACCTGGGAAGCCTATAATTACCTGTCCTAAGCAGTAAATCCTTATCTGAATAAAAATACATATATATGTATTTTAATTAGATTTAATCACTTAGCTGTATACTTGAGACTAATACAATATTAGAAATTAACTATTTCAGTTCAGTTCAGTCGCTCAATCGTGTCTGACTCTGTGACCCCATGAATCGCAGCACGCCAGGCCTCCCTGTCCATCACCATCTCCTGGAGTTCATTCAAACTCATGTCCATCGAGTTGGTGATGCCATACAGCCATCTCATCCTCTGTCGTCCCCCCTTCTCCTCCTGCCCACAATCCCTCTCAGCATCAGAGTCTTTTCCAATGAGTCAACTCTTTGCATGAGGTGGCCAAAGTATTAAAGTTTCAGCTTTAGCATCAGTCCTTCCAATGAACACCCAGGACTGATCTTTAGAATGGACTGGTTGGATATCCTTGCAGTCCAAGGGACTCTCAAGAGTCTTCTCCAACACCACAGTTCAAAATCATCAATTCTTTGGCGCTCAGCTTTCTTCACAGTGCAACTCTCACATCCATACATGACCACTGGAAAAACCATAGCCTTGACTAGACGGACCTTTGTTGGCAAAATAATGTCTCTACTTTTTAATATGTTATTTAGGTTGGTCATAACTTTCCTTCTAAGGAGTAAATGTCTTTTAATTTCATGGCTGCAGTCACCATCTGCAGTAATTTTGGAGCCCCCCAAAATAAAGTCTGACACTGTTTCCACTGTTTCCCCATCTATTTCCCATGAAGTGATGGGACGAGATGCCATGATCTTAGTTTTCTGAATGTTGAGCTTTAGGGTTAATACTTTATTTTCTGTTTTAATCTTAAATAAGTCTCCCTTTGCATTTTGGATTTACCCAGTGAAAGGATTTTATAAAAAGTTTAATGTGTGAAAACAGTAGGTTTTTGGAATTTGCTATCTTCTTTCATTTATTCTCTCACATACAGCCACCTCTGTCCCACTAGATGGACCTCAAATTTGGGAGATGAGAAAAGAACTGACTCTTAGAATGAGATGATCTGAGGTGAGGGTTTAAGAGGTCCCTTTGTGAGGCCCTATCAATAGCTCTCATTTTTCTGTCCCCTTACATTTCAGTCCTTATACAGGGGCAAAAACCAGTGTCTAAACTGTCAATTTTTTCACAGCTGACCACCGTGTCTAGGCAAGTGATAGACATTCACCTGGATATGCTCAAGGGTTATAGAGCAAGGACTGCATGCATGAAATCTAGAGAGGGCATGAAGTGAAACCAGAGAAGTGAGATCTGAAGACCTTTTATGTCATGTGGCTCATTGCCAGGTCCTGAAATCCTCTTCAAGTGGTCAGAACCAGAGACGATTCAGTCATGAACATGATCTAGACAGTGCTGGGGACATGAATATATAGGGGAGCTGGGGCTAGGTTCTTGACCGAGCTTGGGAGGCATGCTCTAATCTCTTACACTATATTGTTTGCATGTGATTATTAATACTCACATTAATACTGGCCACAGAGTTCCCTGGTGGCCTTGTGGTTAGGATTAGATTTCATGCTGCAGCCCAGGGTTCAATCCCTGGTCGGGGAACTGAGATCCTATAAGCTGCGTGGCCTGGCCAAAAAAAAAAAAAAAAGGCTTAGTCCTGGTTTTCAAATGTCTTGTATTAGTACTTTGATTTTTTTTTTTTAACTTGGACCTTTAATGACTATGCTTTTGTGAGTCATTATCTGTTTTTAGATATGAAATACATATGATCCTGTAATAAAATTTCACTGGGCTCACTTTTGGAAAGAGAGCTGGGGGATTCATTGTGTGAGAGATCCACAGTAGTGAGACACTTTTTGAACCCCTGTTCTCAGACATGCTGGTGGTGCTGGAAAGAAGTCCGGCACGTGCAAATGTGGTGCGCGTGATCCACCTGCCCAGAATGACGTGGGTGAGCCAAGGGTTCCACTAATGCCCTTCTTGCCCTGCACAGTATTCTGGGAGACAGAACCTTATTTCCCCTAGCATGTCTGATCATCATGCTGCTGCTGCTAAGTCGCTTCAGTTGTGTCCGATGCTGTGCAACCCCATAGACGGCAGCCCACCAGGCTCCCCCGTGCCTGGGATTCTAAGTGGAGATAAAACAAGATCCCCCAGAATTATTCTGCATCAAAGGAGATAAAATAAGCCATCCTTTACAAAGCAATATTGTGGTGAAGTATGACTTTAACTACCCTTTCCTCCTTGTAATTTGCTGTGGTCTAGATTATGTTCATGACTTTGAAAAGTTTCTGGTTCGGTTCACTTGAAAAGGTCCTGGCAAGGACAGGGCCTGAAGGTACCTGTCCTCCCCTTCATATATGCTGTCCCTTCTGTGCCAGACAGTGTTGCCTTACCATTCACTGGCTAATTCCAACTCATTCTTTGTTGTGTGGAGGGGGAGCCTTTCCTAACCCCCGGGCTGGCCTAAGAGCCTACATCATCCTGTGTTCCCTCAGGCCCAGTGCTTAACACACTGGATTGGCAAGGCTTATCTACTTCTCTGTGTCCTGTGCTAGAACCCTGAGAAAGCTTTACTTCAGTTATCTTGCCTCAGTGTCCTTATTTACAAAACGGGCTCATCAGTTATATTGACCATGGCCCACGTGAGGAGTAAGGGATCCAAGTGTAGCACTAGGAGGTTCTTTGGCACACGCTAAGTGCTCAACAGATGTTAGCTGTTACTTTTGTACTTGAGGACAGGGGCCGTACGTACACTTTTTATGTTCTTAGAGCCTCATGTTCTTAGAGTGCTCTAAGAACACTGTGCCTCAGTGCTGGCACAGAGTGAGTGGCCAAGACGTATTTATTAAATACCTGGGAGGAGGTCAAGAACGCTGTAAGGGCTATGAATGGACTTGGGAACACTTATGCCTCTGGTAAGATTCCTGTGGCTTTTCAAATACCCAGACTCACTCAAGTTTCTCTTTAATGGATCTCTTTAATGGATGATGGCAGCATGGCCTCGACCCAGCACAGGCATAACTGGAGAGCTCTGTGGAGCAGAGGCGTCTGCTCTCAACAGCTGGGAGTTGGCTGAACTGCTTGGGAGGCACTAAATACCCAAGGAGACTGAAGCTTGGAGATAGCTGAGACGGACTGACCCATATCCACTCACGCAAAACATTTCAAGAAAGATGGTAAATGCAAGAGGCAATATGGCCATGTAATAGGAAAAGGGCCTGGTTTTGCATCTCAGCTCTGCGATGTAATCAGCAGTGGTCTAGTTATTAAATTCTCTCAGCCTTAATGTCTTCATCCATAAAATGGGAATTATGGGCTTTGAAGTTAGATGGACTTTAGTTTGAAAATTAGTTTTAATCTAAAAAAGAGTGGATATATGTCTATGTCTAACTGTTCCACTTTGCTGTATAGCAGAAGCTAGCACAACATTGTAAATCAGCTATATTCCAGCAAAAATTAATTTAAAAAATAGTTTTGCTATTTACTAGTTTATAACATTGAGCCAGTTATCCTTCTTTAAGCCTTGGTTTTTCTCTTTAATAAAATGGACATAGTAATAGAATCTGATAATAAGGTTGTAGACCAGGTTAAATGAGACATATATAGCAAGTTAACATAGTAGAAGTGCTCAATATGGAAGCCTTGCCTGACTGTAGTGGTCCCATAATTTCTTGAAATACAGCAACTACATGAATGAAAAGAATTCTGAATTTTCAGCAGAAGCTTAAAGGCACGTCTTTCCAACCTGAAATAGTACACATTCCTCTTAGGAGACAATTTTATTACAATGGATAGCAACCCAACTGGAGGCACTGATATCCAATTTGTTTTAACTCTCTTGTGGCATTCAGATTCATTTCTTAATATTCTGTTTGCCTTGGTGATTTTTTTTATTATAAGTGCTTTATCACACAGAGAAACACTTCAGTGACCATCTTCTCCTTAATAAACCATGTCTTTAGACACAACATTCTGCAATATGATTACAAACCGTTACTGTGTATTCTTCTTACTAGCAAAAGCAATGGAGCAAGTGATGTTAATATTATTGGGATTTTGCCCAGCTCAGCTGAGTCTCAATAATACTTGCCTCTAGGAAGTGCCCGAAAATGGAGGGTGAATCTCATTGCCAGTCCGACTCTACATTCTTCAGACTACACTTTTGCATGTTTCATGTCTTGGAAGCAAACACTCTTAAACTGTTCCATTTTCAACTGCTGGATTGCATTCCATCTTGAGATCACTCTGAGGGAAGGAAAAAGAGAAACTTTAGCAAAATTTTTGGTTTAGCTGCTTCACATTCCTCTGCTTTACAATGAAAGCATCTCATTTATGTCTCTTGGCCTCTGTGCGAAGAATATTGTGTATTTAATGGAGCCTGAGCAAGCAACGGTGTGTGCCCCTGAGCAATTTATTGGCACTTCTCCTGCAGTGGACCCATCAATATGACCATGTGGATTACTTTCTAATTCCAGTGTTTCAGTTAGGAATATCTTTAGGACAGTTTCTAAGATAGAAGAAAGAGAAGGTGTAAGAACATCTTGGAGCCCTGAGGACAAAGGCTGAATATAAAATGGTCCACATGTCATTTGGCTATCCCCATCTTGTCATAATATTCCTGTATTTACCTTCTGATGTTCTAGACCCAGTTTTTACCAAGTTGCTGAAAGTGCCCTGTCTCCAAGCCTGGGATGTCCTAGAGGGAAAAAGGAAGGCCAGAATAAAACCACTGCCTGAGAAGCTTTCATTCACCCAGATGTTTCCTCTGCAGACATTGAGTGCAGGGCCAAGGCAGGTCCTGAGGCTTCAAAGGTGAAAAGTATAGGACTCTTGAGCTTCAGGAACCTCAGTGTGGGCCATATACATGCAATTAGTTAGAGTGTGATGTTGTTTGTGTCAGAGGAACTACTGAAATGCCTGGAGTGTGCATAGCATAGATGGGAATTCTGTCCAGAAAACTGGGAAAGCGATCTTCAAGGACACGACAATTGAGTTTGATTCCGAAGGACATCCCCTGTCCAAGGGTGTTCAGAGGCTCTTCTGTCAGAGTCACACACAGTGATAATAGTGTACTTTTTTGAAATACATCTTAGATTTGTGAGGGAGACAGGACAGGATGTGTTATTTCCAGTTTGCAGAAGAAATCATGTTCGAAGAGATAGAACGATTTTCTCAGTTCCTGTGCGTAGGTAAGGGTGGAGCTGGGACAAAAAGTCAGATGAGGATCCATACTTGGGGCCCTTTGGTGCCTGCTTGATTAGTGTGCTCCAACATTCAGCCCCCATGAGAAAATGAGATCTAAGTGTGTTATCAGCTGTGTCCCAGTGCCTGTGGCCTAGATTGGGCCAGCTCAGGCCAGAGTCTTACACAGTTGGGAATTCCTTGATGGGGAGAACGGTTAAACCAGGGGAGGAATGTCCCATAGCTTATGCAGCACTCTGCACTTTCCTCTCTGAGCCATTAGCCCCTTGGTGAGAGTGTCACCAGGGTACCTGCAAGTGGCCAGAGGCTGCGGGAGTGGGCTGAGCATCCTCACAGCCAGAGTGCTTTATCTTTATGTGGATTGTTTCATGTGCTTTACAAACAGCTTTGTGATGAAGGTCTAACAGGATTTTCCTACTCTGGACAAAGATACTGAAATGCAGAGAGGTTGGATGACCTGCTTGAGGGACAAATAAATCATCTAACTGACTGGAATTCAGATATTCTTTCAATCACACTAGCTTTCTGTCAGCTGAGGGTTGTGGTTTCTCCTCATTTTGATTTCTGGAATTTCTCTGATAGGAAACAGTGCCTTTTACTCTGTAATTGAGACAAGGTATAAAATGAAATATTAGTCTGCCTCCCATTCTCACCAAACCATAAGTCATCTATAGCTCTCTCCCTGATAGCAATTTTGATGATGGGGATGGGCAGCAGATACTGGACATACTGATCCTGGACACCAAGATCCTGAAATGATGAAAGGGGAAGAAAGAGAAACTGCCAAAGTTGTTATGTGAAAACAAGAGTTTAGCTTTCAACATGCTTTCCTATGACCCCAGACCCCCCATAATTTGCCTGTTGTCTTTTCATCTGTGCTATAGTAGGAACCCTTCCTCAAGCATGATTTGTCTCCTCCAGCTTGAACCTTTGATCACGCTGTTTCTCCCAGCATCTCTACCTGCAAACAAGATACCATTTTCCCATGTCCATTTCAGATCTTTCCTGATGCTCCTGCCTGGATTCATTCTCTTTCTGTTTTGACTTTGATATAAAAGGTCTGAGCACTTTAGATGCTTTTGGCACCTGCTGTATTGTGCCTTGAACTGAAGTAGAGTTCTTATATGATTCCCCCACTAGAGTTTGGAGGGCAAGGCCTGTGTCTCAGTCTCTTAAGTATGTATATACATACACACTTATTTCAAATACGTAGTAAGTCAGTGCTCAAAGAAGAGGGGTCTTCCTGAGTTTTGACTAGGATTCATGATGTTGCTTAAGGTCAGTCCTGCTCCATGGGTAGCCAGATTATGAGGCCATAATAAGCACCTGAACCTCAGAAGAGGGGCTGAGTGTCCTGAGTGGGCTGCTTGGACCATGAAGAAGGGATGGGTGGCAGAGAAGACGTCTTGAAAGAGATTGCCTAGGTCCAAATATTTGACTGTCTGAGGCTCTTCTCCAAGTCTGTGGCTTCCTCCTGTGGAGACAAGTTCCTATTCATATAATCAGCTGTAGTGACTGTCCTTGGTGATACAGTCAAGGCAAGACTATAATCTCTGACTCTGAAGTGCAGCTACTCAAACACTCTTTACTGTGAACACACTGACTTCTTTCCAGCCAATGTTTGGATGTCTCTGACTTGTGAACTTTACTTTTCAAAATGACCTCAGTGTGGTGTACTCGAGGTGTAGGTGTTTCTAAGTGTAAACAAGAATCCTAAGATGTCTCAGCAGCTCACTGAATATGCACAGTGCTTAACAGCTTACAGAATAGTCTTTTACACATCTTACCTCATGTGGCCTCTAAAGTTACTTCCAGAAATAAGTTGGGCAGGGATTATCACATCCTCTTCACAGATGAGGCTCAGAGCCCAAGAGCCTTGTTGATTCCATGGCTGATGAAGGACAGGAAAGATTCTGGAACCCATAATTTTATTTGCTAAGTCTGGGGCTATTTCTGCTATCCTCCAAGCATTCTAGATTTTACCTACCACCACCAGCACCAAAATGAAAAGGGCAGGATGGCCAGGAGGTGAGATAAACAAATAAAACAGGAAAGAAGAGAACAAAAAGGGAAGCTGTCTGAGAATATGCAAACTAGAGCCAGTCCAGCGAGGAACATATCAACTTCATTTTGGCAGATAATTTTACTTACTTATGAAGATAATGAGAAGTACACACAAGGAGGGATACAGGTGTTTCCTCTATACTTCCTTGATCTGCTGCTTAGTTGCTCAGTTGTGTCCAACTCTTTGCAACCCCATGGACTGTAGCCCACAAGGCTCCTCTGTCTATGGGATTCTCCAGACAAGAATACTGGAGTGGGTTGCCATTTCCGATACCAGCATTCATTTCCCAGTAGAAGAGTTATTAATAGAAATGGCTAGTACTGGTTTCCCAGCTGCTCGTGTGGATAGGGCATGAATGTATGACTTAATCCTGGTAAATATGACCCGAGGATGAGTCTGCTGAGAGCCTTCTGGAAAAGGGAGGAAAACCTTATATAAAGAAATATAAAAGGAAAAACTTCCCTCCTACTTTTTGTGTAACTCACAGAGGATATAATGTCTAAAGCTGCAGCAGCTGCTTTGGGGTTGTGAAGAGAGAAGTTTAAGTGCTGAGGATTGTAAAGCAGAAAAACAATAGAAAGTATGCAACTTTTATCTTATTTTTAAAAGCAGTTCATTTACCAACATTGCAGCCACTCTACCTCTAGATATTGTCATGTGAGCTAATGAATATTCTTATGGTTAAAGCCATTTTCAGTGGATATTCTCTCTCTTTTTTTTGTCCACACCGTGCAATTTATGGGATCTTAGTTTCCCAACCAGGGATCAAACCTGGACCATCAGCAGTGAAAGAGTAGAGTCCTAACCAGTGGACTTCCAGGGAACTGTCTAGGTGGATATTTTCCTATTTAAGGCTGAAAATATTCTAACAGATTCATGGAGTAATAGCCTGTGCTCAATAAAATCTCCACCTAGGATCCTGGCTCTGTAAGACTCTGTGGATCTATATTGAGAAGTTAATGCCCATCCTATACAATAAGCAAGAGCCTTATCCAAGAAAGAAAACTTGGAATTAAAATATTGTAAAAGTTAATAATAACTTTAATAAGTTTTTAAAGTGTCAATAATCCATCTTGGAGAACAAGATGGCAGAGAAGTAGGTGGATGTGGAGTACATCTCTCTCCATGGATACATCAGGAATACACCTTCAGCCACAGAAGTGCATGCAGAATACCAGGTGAAAGTGGACAGGAGTACCTGACCAGTGGGAAAGAATATGTAGAACCACTGAAAACTTGGTAGGATGAAGGCACTAAGGGGAAAAATAAGAGTGTCTGTAGGGCTGGACCTGCCCTCAGCTGGTTGGGGAACTGAAGCAGGGGTCTGATCCCATACTGGGGCAATTGTCTGAGTCAGAGGAGAAACATTTAAGGCTGAGAGTGAAACAGCTGATCTGTGGCAGCCNATGTAGAACCACTGAAAACTTGGTAGGATGAAGGCACTAAGGGGAAAAATAAGAGTGTCTGTAGGGCTGGACCTGCCCTCAGCTGGTTGGGGAACTGAAGCAGGGGTCTGATCCCATACTGGGGCAATTGTCTGAGTCAGAGGAGAAACATTTAAGGCTGAGAGTGAAACAGCTGATCTGTGGCAGCCTAAATGGAATGAGACTGAGACAGTCCTGGCTGCAGCCATACATACCCGACAGGGACGCAAGTCCCCTGGAAGGCACCGCAGCTGGGAGCTGGAGTTTAGGGATTCTGGAGCAATCCCAGGGCAAGGGCTGCTATTGACTGTGGAGAGACAGATTGAGGGGATGTGAAGGAGGAAACCGTGGTGGGAAATGCCTGTGGAGGAAAGCTGGGCAGCCATGGAAGCAAGCTGATACTGCTGAGTCACGTGTAGGCGGTGGAACCATCACCATAGCCTCTCTCTTCTAACGTGCCAGCATCTGCAGCTGAACAATAGAGTGACTGGCCCATCCAATACCTGATACACTGAGCTACAGAGTAGGACCCCCGCCACGGGGCCCCTCTATGTGCCTGACGAACCGAACAACAAAGAAGGACCCCAGCAAGGGAGCCCTCTAAGTGCCTAAAAGGGCAGAGCTACAGAGAAAGACAGGCCAAAGAGGCCTTCTGACCGCCAGTGACAAGAGGCTCGAAAAGACTCAGATGGGGCCATAATTCCTGGGACAGAGGCAGTCCATGTCCCTGCACACTTGGCGCCACCAGGGTCCCTGCAAGCCAAGCAACTGTGCCACCTTCACGCTCAACTCTCACTGGGGCAGAACTGCCACAGGCGAAACAAGTCTTGCATCTATGCATGCAGGGTCACTTCAGTAGTGTCTGACTCTTTGTGACCCTGTAGACTGTGGCCTGCCAGGCTTCTCTGTCAGGGAGGGGGGCTCTCCAGGCAAGAATACTGGAGTGTATGGGCCAGTACTTGTTGCCATACCCTTCTAGAGCACTGTATTTCCTGCTGTTCTAGCCGCCAACTCCCCTGAGTACCTGGTGCTTCCAGAACCCCTGAGACCCAAGCAGCTGCAGCACCTCCATATCTGGCCCTCACAGGGGCAAGTCCAGGTCCTCCAGGGCAGCCTCAGGAACAAACCCCAGTGGACGACCCACATGCAGAGGTGGAAATAAAACCACAATTGAAACCCAGGGGCAGTGTGGCTAAGGAAGAAGACCCAAAACCTTCCCACCAGCTGTACAAGCAGCAGATTAGATCCACATGATCAACTAGGCAGACTCTGTGTCTATGGGGGATATAAATGATCATTGAAAGCCCCCACAAAATAAAACACACTAGTTCTGATAGCTGTGGACATTGGAGGCAAGAACACACAGGAATAGGACCAGATTAGAATCCGAACTGCCCCCACAGCAGGTCCGGAGATCAGCAGTGTTGGAGGGCATCGTAGGGAGGTGAGGTGGACTGTGATTCCCAGTGAGGGAAAGGAATTTGACTGCAGTGACTCAAGGAAAACATTTATTATTCTTATGTTTTGACTTGCTTTATAGACTCTTTTGGATTTTTTCTTTTTTTCTTTTTTCTTTTCTCCCCGTCTGTTGTAGTTGTCGATTTTATTGGCACAATGAAGTCTAATTAAGATTTTGAACTTCTTTTTTTTTCCTCAGTAACATTTTTTTATAGTTGTTATAAACCTCTGTCTCTACATTGGGCTTTTGCAGTTCTGGGGAGTTTTCCTTCCTTTTTCTTTTCTCTTTTTTTAATTTTTATTTTTTTCAACCTATTATTATTTTTCTACATTTATTCCTTTGTTTGTTTTTCCTAATGTTCTCTTCATCTTGCAGTTATTCTTTAATGTATATAAATATTCTTTATCTATCTCTATTTAACTTTGCATATCTATTTTTCTTTCTTTCCTTTCCTCTTAACATATTTGTTAGTTTTATTTTCATGGCTTTATTTCCCAGTTGGCACCAAGCTTTAGTTTTGTTTCCCAGTTTGTGCTTTAGTTAGTTTTTTTCTGACAGATAGAATTTTTGGTTTCATTTGTTTGCCAGTACAATATATTGTACTATATTTTATAAGATTGTTTTGATTTTGCTTATGGGTGTATATGTATATGTTTATATTCAGCCACACTTTTTATTGTTGTTATAAACTTCTGCCTCTACTTTGGGCTTTTATAGTTCTATGGAGTTTTCTTTTTTTTCCCCCCTTCCTTTTTTCTTCCTTATTCCTTTTTACTTTCTTCTTCCTTTTTTTTGTAATTTTAATTTTTAGTTTTTTATAACCTGTTATATTTTTCTACATTTATTCCTTTGTTTGCCTTTCCTACTGCTCTTTTCCCCTTGCAGTTAATCTTTAATGTATATAAATCTTCTTCATCTACCTCTATTTAACTTTGCACATCTATTCTTTCTTTCTTTCCTTTCCTCTCAACATATTTGTTAGTTTTGTTTTCATTGCTTTATTCCACACTTGACACCTGGCTTTAGTTTTGTTTTGTTTTCTAGTCTGTGCTTTAGTTTATTTTTGTTCTTAATGGGTAAATATAATTTTTGATATCTTTTGTTCACTGGGTCAGTCTACTGTATTTTTGTTGGACTGTTTTGACTTTGCTCATGGGTGTATATGTATATGTGTATATTCCATTTTTTAAATTATTATTTGCCTGATTTTGTAACTGGTATTTGTCTGGAGTTCATCTTTGGTTTCTTGCTTTTGGATATTGTTTTAATCTCACTTAAAGTCATAACAAGCCACTTGTAGAATCTTTGTTTCTGACCAGAGATCAAGCTGTGAGCCTTTGGAGTGGGAGCACTGAATCCAAGATCCTAGACTACCAGAGAATTAACCCTAGGGAGTGTCAAATAGTGAGAATTCACACAAAGGAAACCTCTTGAATACATGACATGGCATCTCCCAACCACCAGTATCACCTTGTGCAGGACGCCTTATCTAAGCAACAAACGAAACAAAAATACAAACCAAATCATCAGCAGCCAGGATTACCTCCTCACTCAGCCTTCATCAGAGGAAAAACAAACAAACAAGCAAAAACTCAAATCTCACAAATCTTACACAAACCACTGGACCTACCTTAGAAGGGCAGAAACCAGAAGTAAGAAAGAATTCAACCTTGAAATCTGGGAAAAGGAGGCCTCAAACAAAAAGTTATAAACATAATGAAAAGCCAGAGAAATACTTCACAAATGAAGGAACAAACTAGAAACACAGAAATCCAAATAAATGAAGAGGAAATAGGCATGCTACCTGGAAAAGAATTCAGAATAATGATGGTAAAGATGATTAAAAAAAAACCTTGAAAACAAAATGGAGAAAACGCAAGAATCAATAAATGCAAAAATCAATAAACAAAGACCTAGAAGAATTAAAGAATAAACATACAGAGACAAACAACACAATTACTGAAATTAAAAATACTCTGGAAGGAATCAAATACCAGACCACCTAACTTGCCTCTTGAGAAATCTGTATGCAGGTCAGGAAGCAACAGTTAGAACTGGACATGGACCAACAGACTGGTTCCAAATAGGAAAAGGAGTACGTCAAGGCTGTATATTGTCACCCTGCTTATTTAACTTATATGCAGAGTACATCATGAGAAACGCTGGACTGGAAGAAACACAAGCTGGAATCAAGATTGCCAGGAGAAATATCAATAACCTCAGATATGCAGATGACACCACCCTTATGGCAGAAAGTGAAGAGGAGCTACAAAGCCTCTTGATGAAAGTGAAAGAGGAGAGTGAAAAAGTGGGCTTAAAGCTCAATGTAAGATCATGGCATCTGGTTCCATCACTTCATGGTTCATAGATGGGAAACAGTGACA
The DNA here is from genome assembly GCA_006410675.1 of Oreotragus oreotragus. Taxonomy (NCBI): domain Eukaryota; kingdom Metazoa; phylum Chordata; class Mammalia; order Artiodactyla; family Bovidae; genus Oreotragus; species Oreotragus oreotragus. The sequence continues at coordinate 178,340 of SJYX01017727.1, read as the reverse complement.
GACTCTATTTTGGGGTGCTCCAAAATCACTGTAGATGGTGATT
>SJYX01017727.1:110072-177783 GCA_006410675.1 Oreotragus oreotragus | reverse complement strand
GAGACCTCTGGTACAGTATCAAACACACCAACATTCAAATTATAAGGACCCCATACTTCCCTGGTGGCTCAGACAGTGAAGCATCTGCTACAATGTGGGACACCTGGGTTCAACCCCCGGGTCGAGAAGATCTCCTGGAGAAGGAAATGGCAACCCACTCCAGTATTCTTGCCTGGAAAATCCCACGGATGGAGAAGCCTGGTAGGCTACAGTCCATGGGGTGGCAAAGAGTCAGACACAACTGAGTAACTTCACTTTCACTTTCAGAAGAAGAGAAAAAGAAAGGGTATGAGAAAATTTTGAAGAGATTATAGTTGAAAATTTCCCCAACATGGAAAAGGAAAGAGTCAATCAAGTCCAAGAGGCACAAAGAGTCCCATATAGAGTAAACCCAAGGAGAAACATGCCAAGATAGATACTAATCAAACTAACAAAGGCTACACACAAAGAAATAATATTAAAAGCAGTAAAGGAAAAGCAACAAATAACATACAAGGGAAACCCCATACGCTTAACAGCTGATCTTTCAGCAGAAACTCTGCAGGCCACAAGGGAGTGGCAGGATATATTTAAAGTACTGAAAAGGAAAAATCTACAACCAAGATTACTGGACCTGGCAAGGATCTTATTCAAAATTGATGGAGAAATAAAAAGCTTTTCAGACAAGCAAAAGTTAAGAGAATTCAGTACCAGCAAACCAGCTTTACAACAAATATTAAAGGGACTCATATAGTCAAAAAGTACAAGAGAAGGAAAAAGATCTACAAAATCAGCCCCAAACAATGAAGAAAATGGCAATAGGAACATATATATCAATAATTACTTTAAATGTAAATGGATTAAATGCTCCAACCAAAAGACACAGACTGGCTGAATGAATACAAAAACAAGACCCATATATATGATGTCTACAAGAAACCCACTTCAGACCTAAAGACACAATGCTGAATCTGAGAGAATGGAAAAATATATTCCATGCAAATTTGAAGCAAAAGAAAGGTGGAGTAGCAATCCTCATATCACACAAAATAGACCTTAAAATGAAGAAAATTACAAGAGATAAAGAAGGACACTACATGATGATAAAGGGATCAATCCAAGAGGAAGACATAACAATTATAAATATCTGTGCAACCAACAGAGGAGCACCTCAATACATAAGAAAAACACTAACAGACATAAAAGGAGAAACTGACAGTAACACAGTAATAGTAGGAGATACTCCACTCACACCAATGGACAGATCATCAAAACAGAAAATTAATAAGGAAACACAAGTCTTAAATGATACATTAGATGAGATGGAGCTCATTGATATCTTCAGGACATTCCATCCAAATGCAGATGAATACACCTTCTTCTCAAGCGCACATGGAACATTTCCAGGATAGACCACATCTTGGGTCTCAAATCAAGTATCAGTAAATTTAAGAAAATTGTAATCATATCAAGCATCTTCTCTGACCACAACGCTATGAGGCTAGATATCAATTACAAGTAAAAACAAAAAACAAAAACTGTAAGAAACACAAACACATGGAGATTAAGCAACACATTTCTAAATAACCAACAGGTTAATGAAGAAATCAAATGGGAAATAAAAGAATTTCTAAAAACACATGACAATAAAAACACAACAACTCAAAACCAATGGGATGCAGCCAAAGCAGTTCTAAGAAGAAAGTTTATAGCAATACAATCCTCCATCTTATTAGAACTGATTCAAATGTATTCTTTTTAATGGCTGAGTAATACTCCATTGTGTACAAAGCAGTTCTAAGAAGAAAGTTTATAGCAATACAATCCTACCTCAAGAAACAAGAAAAGCATTGAATAGAAAACCTAACTTTACACTTAAAATAACTGGAAGAAGAAGGAAAAAAAACCAAAAACACAAAATTAGTAGAAGGAAAGAAATCATAAATATCCAAGCAGAAATAAATGAAAAAGAAGTGAAAAAAAAATAGTAAAGATTAATAAAGCTAAAAACTGGTTCTTTGAGAAGATAAATAAAATAGACAAACCTTTAGCCAGACTCATCAAGAAAGAAAGAGAGAAGAATCAAATCAACAAATTAGGAATGAAAAAGGAGCACTTACAACAGACAATGCAGAAAAACAAAGGATTTTATAACTATAACTATATAACTATGATGAACAACTATATAGCAATAAAATAGATAGCCTGGAAGAAATGGACAGAGTCTTAGAAAAGTTCAATCTTGCAAAACTGAATCAAGAAGAAATAGAAATTATGAACAACCCAATTACAAGCACTGAATTGAAGCTGTGATCAAAAATCTCCATCCCAACACCACCACCCCCAACAAAAGCCCAGGACCAGACAGCTTCACAGGAGAATTCTATCAAACATTTAGAAAAGAGCTACTGCCTAAGCTTCTAAAACTCTTTCAAAAAACTGCAGAGAGTCTGGGTTCGATGCAGGATACAGGATGCTTGGGATTGGTGCACTGGGATGACCCAGAGGGATGGTATGGGGAGGGGGGTGGGAGGGGGTTTCAGGATTGGGAACACATGTACACCCGTGGTGGATTTTTGTTGATATATGACAAAACCAATACAATATTGTAAAGTAATTAGCTTCTAATTAAAATTAAATTAAATTTAAATTAAAAAAAAAACTCATTCTACAAGGCCACCATAATCCTGCTACCAAAACCAAACAAAGACAAAACAAAAATAGAAAACTATAGGCCAATATCACTGATTGACATAGATGCAAAAATCCTCAACATAATATCAGCTAACAAAATTCAGCAACACATCAAAAACCTCATACACCATGATCAAGTTGCATTTATTCCAGGGATGCAAGGATTCTTCAATGTATGCAAATCAATCGATGTGATACACTATATTAACAAATTGAAAGATAAAAACCATATGATCATTTTAGTAGATGCAGAAAAAACCTTTGACAAAATTCAGCACCCACTTATGAGTAAAACTCTTCAAAAAATGGGCATAGAAGGAACCTACCTCAACATAGTAAAGGTCATATATCATAAGCCTTTAGCAAACATTATTCTCAATGGTGAAAAACTGAAAGCATTCCCCCTAAGATAAGGAACAAGACAGGGGTGTCCACTTTCACTGCTATTATTCAACATAGTTCTGGATGTCCTAGCTACAGAAATCAGAAAAGAAAAAGAAATAAAAGGAATCCAGATCTGAAAAGAAGAAAAGCTTTCACTGTTTGCAGGTGACATGATACTGTACATAGAAAACCCTAAAGATAGTATCAGAAAATTACTAGAGNTCAGAAAAGAAAAAGAAATAAAAGGAATCCAGATCTGAAAAGAAGAAAAGCTTTCACTGTTTGCAGGTGACATGATACTGTACATAGAAAACCCTAAAGATAGTATCAGAAAATTACTAGAGCTAATCAGTGAATTTAGCAAAAATTCACTTGCGTTTCTCTATACTAACAATGGAAAATCAGAAAGAGAAATTAAGGTGTCAATCCCATTCACCACTGCAGCAAGAAGGATTAAATATCTAGGGATAAACTTACCTAAGGAGACAAAAGAATAGTACCCACAAAATTATAAGACACTAATGAAAGAAATCAAAGATGACATAAACAGGTGGGGAGATATTACATAGTCCTGGGTCAGAAGAATCAATATTGTTTAAGTGACTATACTACCAGATGAAATCTACAGATTCAGTGTGATCCCTATCAAATTACCAATGTCATTTTTCATATAACTAGAACAAAAATTTTCACAATTCACATGGAAACACAAAAGACCCTGAATAGCTAAAGCAGTCTTGAAAAAGAAGAATGGAGCTGAAGGAGTCAACCTTCCTGACTTCAGATTTTACTACAAAGCTACAGTCATCAAGACAGCATGGCACTGGCATGAAAACATAGAGCAATGGAACAAGATAGAAAGCCCAGAAATGAACCCATGCATCTATGAGTACCTTATTTTTGACAAAGGAGGCAAGAATATACAATGGGGCAAAGATAGCCCCTCAATAAATGGTGCTGGCAAAACTGGACAGATACATGTAAAAGAATGAAATTAGAACACTTCTTAACACCATACACAAAGATAAACTCAAAATAGGTTAAAGACCTGTTAGAAAGCCCAGAAATGAACCCATGCATCTATGAGTACCTTATTTTTGACAAAGGAGGCAAGAATATACAATGGGGCAAAGATAGCCCCTCAATAAATGGTGCTGGCAAAACTGGACAGATACATGTAAAAGAATGAAATTAGAACACTTCTTAACACCATACACAAAGATAAACTCAAAATAGGTTAAAGGCCTGAATGTAAGACCAGAAACTATAAAACTCTTAGAGGAAAACATAGGCAAAACACTCAATGACATAAATCAAAGCAAGATCCTCTATGACTTACCTCCTAGAATAACAGAAATAAAAAGAAAAGTGAACAAGTGGGACCTGATTAAACTGAAAAGCTTTTGCACAGCAAAGGAAACTCTAAGCAAGGTGAAAAGACAACCCTCAGAATGGGAGAAAATAATAGCAAATGAAACAATTGACAAAGGGTTAACTTCCAAAATATATAAACAGTTTGTACAACAATGCCCGAAAAGCAAACAGCCCAATCGAAAAGTGGGAAAAAGACCTAAACAGACATTTCTCCAAAGAAGACATACAGATGGCTAACAAATACATGAAAAGATGCTCAACATTGCTCATTACTAGAGAAATGCAAATCAAAACTACAATGAGATGTCACCTCACACCGGTTAGAATGGGCATCATCAAAAAGTCTACAAACAATAAATGCTGGAGAGGGTGTGAAGAAAAGGGAATGCTCTTGCACTGTTGATGGGAATGTAAAATGATACAGCCACTACAGAACACGGTATGGAGAGTCCTTAAAACCTAGGAATAAAACCACCATATGACCCAGCAATCCCACTCCTAGGCATATACCCTGAGGAAACCAAAATTGAAAGAGACACACGCATCCCATTGTTCACTGCAGCACTATTTACAATAGATAGAAAATGGAAGCAACCTAGATGTCCATCGACAGATGAATGGATAAAGAAGTTGTGGTACGTATACACGATAGAATATTACTCAGCCATAAGAAGTAACACATTTGGTCAGTTCTGATGAGGTGGATGAACCTAGATCCTATTACACAGAAGGAGTGAGTCAGAAAGAGAAAGACAAATATTGTATTTTAACACACATATATATGGAATCTTCTTGCCTTGAGAACCCCATGAACAGTATGAAAACAGTTTGACAAAAAGATAGGACACTGAAAGATAAACTTCCCAGGTCGGTAGGTGCCCAGTATGCTACTGGAGATCAGTGGAGAAATAACTCCAGACAGAATGAAGGGATGGAGCCAAAGCAAAACAACACTAAGTTGTAGATGTGACTGGTGATAGAAGCAAGATCCGATGCTGTAAAGAGCAATATTGTATAGGAACCTGGAATGTTAGGTCCATGAATCAAGGAAAATTGGAAGTGGTCAAACAGGAGATGACAACAGTGAACATCGACATTCTAGGAATCAGCGAACTAAAATGGACTGGAATGGGTGAATTTAACTCAGATGACCATTATATCTACTACTGTGGGCAGGAATCCCTTAGAAGAAATGGATTAGCCATTATTGTCAACAAGAGTCCAAAATGCAGTACTTGGATGCAGTCTCAAAAATGACAGAATGATCTCTGTTCGTTTCCAAAGCAAATCATTCAATATCACGGTAATCCAAGTCTATGCCCAAACCAGTAATGCTGAAGAAGCTGAAGTTGAATGGTTTTGTGAAGACCTACAAGACCTTCTAGAACTAACACCCTCAAAAGATATCCTTTTCATTATAGCGGACTGGAATGCAAAAGCAGGAAGTCAAGAAACACCTGGAGTAACAGGCAAATTTGGCCATGGAATGCGGAATGAAGTAGGGCAAAGGCTAAAAGAGTTCTGCCAAGAGAACACACTGGTCATAGCAAACACCCTCTTCCAACAACACAAGAGAAGACTCTACACATGGACATCACCAGATGGTCAACACCAAAACCAGATTGATTATATTCTTTGCAGCCAAATATGGAGAAGCTCTATACANAAAAAAAAAAAAAAAAAAACTAGACAAAGTACAAAGGTTAGCTCTGACTCTTCAGGGAACTGGAAGAAGATTCTGCAGTTCCAAAATGGAAATAAGACAAAGACCAATCATTCTAAAGACAACACGTGATGACACATGTCTGAAGGTGAATCCAAAACCAAAAGGTTTATATCCTGACCATGATCTAACCATAGGTGGGACAGGAGATGAGAGAAAATCTAATCATGCCTTTTGGCACTTAGTGAGCCATTCTGCAAGGGTTAGTGCAGGAATGAGGTCATGTTTACCAGTTCACAGATCATGTATTCTGTTAAAAACCATTTAGTGGCATTTCATCTCACTCACAATAAATGTCAAAGTTCTCACCATGATAGCATCTAGGATCCCACAGGATGTGCCCTGACCTCAACCTCATTCTCCATATTTTTCTTGCCTTCCATTCCTACTATTCTAGCTTTCCTGCAATCCAAATGGAGCCAAGAATGCTGTGCACCCAGATACCTCCATGGCTCTCTCTCCCTCATATCTTTAAAATTTTGCTTTAATGTCGTCTTTTCAATAAGCATATGGAGGCTTTTATTTTCTTTTTATTTTTTATGTGATAATCGTCTCTTGCTACATGAGTTTGACATTTCATGTGTGCTGTTTCAGACACATCTCCCTGACATGCTAGTGTTATTTAACATTCTAATTCCTTCTAATTTTTTTTTTACATTAGCTGCCCTAAAGGTAAATTAAATTACATTTATTGAGTCTTTGTATGCACCAGGTACTGTGCTCTCTGATTCATTTGCAGAATCTCATCTATTCCTCCAACAATTTAGTGTAAGTATAATCATTATCTCATTTTATTGATGGAGAAGCTAATTCAGAGAACTTGAATTTTGGCACATGTGCCTTGCATATGATTGACTTAATACCTGTTTTCATGGACCTGCCTTCCCTCTTCATATATTTTCTTTATATTGATTAATGTTTAGGTAGGAGAGAGTGCTTTCTCCATGTGGGACTAGATTCCTAAGTGAGAAGACATCATCTCTATCCCCAGATGTTTGTTACAGTCTGAGGTACTGCCCAGGACACAGTATATTCAAGTGACTCAGCACATGTGCATTTGCATTTAGAACACAGGAGTCCCTATCCTAGCTCACTCATTTACCAGCTCTCCATGATTTCCCAGTTTCTAGTTCTATTTTTTCTGTAAAAGACTAGTACCTAAAGCAATATCCAAGCCAATAAAAATTTGAGGTCACGGTTTAATAAAAAGTTACAAAATTAGGTACAAAAATGAATATTTATTTAGAGGAGGAAAGAAAACAGCAAAATACAAATTTAAGAGAGCTGACAAATACTTCAAATATTATAAACCAGAAAAGAATTGCAGTATTCTTGGTTTTTTTTGCCCAACACCCAAAGTGATACAACTAAGGATTATTAGAAGATGGCTGGAGTCAGACTTTACTGGAAAACCCAGGGATGGGTCAGGTCTTTCTGGACAAAGGTTTCCAGTGGGCCACTATTCTGATACAGCATCACTCACAAGATCAGATTTTTAGCCTCTTAAGTCAATCAAGAATTTATCTTGAAATGTGTACAACATATATTTTAAGCAAAACCAGTCTGCTAGGCATCTCTCTATGTTTGTTCAACTGAATTAGATTTGAATTAAATTGAGTAAGGCTGGTTCCTTGGTATAAAATATGGAGAAGTTTATTGAATGTAAAATTTATTTTTTGGCTATTTGAAGGCAATTACCAACTTTGACAATAAAAGTACAAACAGGCTCACAGTTCATTATTAATAGGATAATTTTTTTTTCCCCTGTGAGTATATGTCAGTAGCTTCTGGCCATGACATAAAGTAGTATATACATTTGTAATATACTTGAGTTATACCTATAAAAACAGTTTGGAAAAACTAAAGCTGTCTAAATATTTTGCATTAATCAATTATGCATATTCAGAGGCGCTATTGAAACAAAATATAGTGTCAGTCTGAAGGTAGGAAAAAGTGATAAAACTGTTATCACTCAAAGTAGAAATGCAGAGGTATAGAGGTAAGACACCAGCCTCTTATCCAAGCTTGATTTGTATTGCTAATGTGATCTGGAGAAATCTATGTCACTAAATACTTTTGCGACATAGATTCCTTAGATGTAGAAGGAGCCAGTGGTTTTAGCTCTTCCTAAAGAAATTGGGGGAAATAAATCTTGAAATGAACATACATGTCTGTGTGCTTTTAGTACCCAAATATGTTAGGTAGCAGCAAAGTCTGAGGCATATGATGCAGTTCTACATTCCAAACAGAGAAAATTGGGTGGAAAACTCGTTTTCCCTTAAACAGCCTTTGAAGCTGCCAGTAATTAATTTGATATAGTCGTTAAAAAACTGAAGCCAATCTCTCTAAGATATGGGGCTCTGTATATGAGCCATCTGGAACTATCAGATAATCAGGACAATTTAAGTTATGCCTACACAGTTGTGAATAAGAAAACTCGTTTTGGTCTGAGTTCAAGGGTTTAGAGAAATACAGCACAACCAATCCAAGAAAGCTTGAAGCACAACAGAAATGAGATATATATACAAACACATCTGGTTAGAATTAAAAAAAAAAAGATCTGAAATCTGTATTTTAATGTGCTAGGCTTCCCAGATAATTAGTTCATGGACTTACCTTCAGGAATGACACCTGACTAGATACTACTCTGATCCTAAAAAACAAACAAAACAGTTGTTGACTACTGAAAAATGTAATATAACTGTGAACATTACTCAAGGCTTTCCATTGAGAGGAAAAAAATAGCATTTATTTGCTCTATAGAAACAACTGGGGGAAAAAAAATGAAAGAGGAAAGGAAAAATAAAGTAGGAGGCCTGTATTGATTTTTGCACAGTTTTGTGGCTCAGATGGTAAAGCATCTGCCTACAATGTGGGAGACCCAGGTCTATCCTTGAGTTGGGAAAATCCTCTGGAAAAGGCAATGGCAACCCACTCCAGTACTCTTGCCTGGAAAATCCCATGGATGGAGGAGCGTGGTAGGCTACAGTCCATGGGGTCGCAAAGAGTCTGACACGACTGAGCAACTTGACTTTCTTTCTTTCAGTGTATAAGCCCTGTAGCTCTTACTTGCTGTCTTTTAAGAATATTAAATGCATGCTAATGTAGTTTTAAAATCTTGACATTATTGGGAATTTCACAAATATAATACCTCTGTTTTTAAAAACCAGCTCATAAACACAATTTCATACCTTGTTTCTATAACTGAAATACTCTGAAAAATTCAAATTAATTTGTTTTCAATATCTAAGTAATATTTTACCAAAGTTTTCTCAGTACTTGCTCTAAACAGGTTTTGTATCATTCCCTTAGTTATATACAGTGAATTCTGATGATCTGTTGACAGAAGACATGGTTTTAGAGAATTCCATTCTGCTGCTCTTCATAGGGTTGCCATTTATGCAGGAAAAAAAAAAAAAAAACCTTCAGAATTTGAAATTTTATGGAACTGTCAACTTAGCTAGTTTGTCTTTATTTTTCAAATTTCACTTTTATCATTCAGTTGAGGGAAGAGCAGCAGACTACCTCTGCCTCTTCTAGCTCAGTTTCCCTGCTGTAATCAAAACTGGATAACATGGCAGAACCGTGGCACTGCCTTATGCTTAAAAATTCTCTGGTATAATCAGTAACTATCTGCAGGGAAACCCAAAGCGTTTTCGTAACTTGTTTTCCTAGCACTTTGCCTCATCTCACTTAACAATTGACTTATCAGATAATGAGGAGAATTGTTTGTAGTCAATCGTTTTAATTCTAAATGACAGGCAAATTAAATACTTTGAAAACACTGATTTTATATTGACCGAACAGTTCAAAAATTAACATAAAATAGAGAAACATATTTTTTTTTTCTACACAGGGAGGTCAGGGTTCCATTCACATAAGATCTAGATTGAGAGTGGTTTTACTCAATGGAGTATGACCTTGCGTTTTGACACTACTCCCTGAGTAGAAAGTCACTTTAAGACTATAGATTAGTGTTTTGTCTTACTTTGCTTATGTGGTTAAAATCAAGTTAGAGATTATTATCTGTGGGGACCATTTCCTATCTTAAAGCATTAACAAATAATGATATATGGTACTAAATAGCCAGCACAGAACTATATACATTGCATATCTGTATTTTGTTGAGTCAATTGTAGTTGTCATTTGCCTAATGCTTGCAACCTTTCTTTTCTTTATCTTCCCTTTCCTCTAAGCTGCTATTTAACTGGAGACTGTTACTACCATATTGGTGAGGTCTAAATGTGATAGTACATGTAATGGATCTAGAATCCTAGCCTTGCACTTTCTTCACTTCATTTAGACAATTTTTAGGCTACCACGAGCTCTAAATGTGAAGTCCCCCCCCCCTTTGGTGGTGGTGGACTTGCATAATCTGATTAAAAGCAAAAACGTGAGGACCTTAAGAGATATTAACAATGGAGGTCAAAAAACACACAGTGCAGTGCAGTTAAGAAATGATGACCTGCGATTGTAGTTGCTCCTGTTCCTCCACAAGGACAAAACACAGTATTTAAAATTGCAGTGAAGATTTATTCCATTTTGGTTAGAGCAGTCAAATGCTTATTTCTGAGAGAAGCGCATATGGTAGGTCAGTTGAAGGTATCTGTTGTATCTTAAAATCTATTTGAAATGTTTGAGTGAATTATTGTCTAAATTGACAGGTGATTCCTATCTAAGCTAACAATATATTTCTGTTAGCATAGCCTGGGAGGGTCTACATTAAAGAATATATGTTCTTCATAGGCTTTGGCTGAGTAGATAAGATAATATGATACATGAATTAGGAAATGAATAAGCTGGACTTACAACTAAATCCACATAATTCCATTGTGAGATGTCTTTGCTTGCAGTCCTTTGCAGAGCATGCTGTGCACAGTATGGTAAATGTGCTTGTAATAAACAATTAAGGAAGCTTGTTAATGGAGAAATGCACAGGCAATTTTTTTAAAAGATCATCTCAATACATACCTAAGGTGAACTCAACATGTTGTTGAGTTGTTTTAAATGTATGTTTTAAAATGTAAGTTGTTTTAAAATGTATGTTCCTATAACTATTCTAACTGCAAAACTTGGTGTATACACAAATCTGAAAATTCTTTGTTAAATACTATATTTGTATATACTAATACAAAGAAATAATAATATTAAAAATCAGTGTAAAATAAATTTGTGTGTTTTAGAACACTTAAACTCAAATTTGAAGATACTGCCACATTTTAATATATATTTTTCTTTTTATAATTTTCAAAACAACGAGTGCATTGCTAAACTGAAGTTAAGTTAATAGGTATAGAGGATTAATTTGAAAGAAATCATTCATGCATGGAATATTTTATTATATGCAGAATGAGTATCTAATTTCTAAATGGCCTAAGAAATAAGCTCATAGAATTGTTCTTAAACCCTTAAAAAATATTAACCTGTCTAATAAATACAGTCACATTTCTGTTGTTTTATATTAATGCTTCATCTACATTTATGTCTATAAAATTTTTAAATTCAGTTGAAAATCTCTTCAGGTAAGAAGTCCCAACTGTCCTTTGGAATGAATAAGACCCAATTAATATTCCATTTATTTCATTGTTAATGGATGACCAAGTCACAGCCTGAGCAGAGGAGAAAGTTGAGTAGTATCAACTGCCTCCTCTTTCAGAGCAGTAGAATGCCCATCCAGATTTCATTTTCTGTGTTCTACGGAGCAGTGTCTCCAAATCCCTTAATACCCCTTCTCCTCATGATGAAAACTTCTTCACGGTTTACAGGGTAAGAACAGTAAGACTAAGCCCTGATGAATGCCCACAGCAGCTTTTCAAGTTAGTCACATGAACTTTGAATATACCTTAACCTCAAATTATGGATTATGTCAAAAACTGTGAAACAGATTTATCTTACATACGTTTCATTTGTTGGTTGTGGTTTCTAAAGATTTTGGCAGTTGATTATTTATTTATTTTATGTTTAAAGTAAGTTACTGAAGACTTATACTCCCAGAGGACAGGAAGCACTATGCTTGAATTGGAAGTCCTAAATTGAATACTCTGATAATATATGACTTTGCCATTAGCCTATCCCAAGTATTAATATGTATTTTGATCTCTGCCTCTAAAGTAAGTTAGTGATAAGATTCTCTGTATTATGAGGATTTGTGTTGTTATTGTCGTTTCTTGTCTTTGTTTTCAGTTTAAATAACTGTTTTCTGTATTTCTTTTGCTGAAGGAAAAGTGTTGGCTTTGTTGGGCTGCCACATAGCCTTATGATTTTGATATTGCCATAAACACTCTTGAAAATAAAATTAGAATAAGTGTGTGACTCTATTTGTCAGTAAAAAACACACATTTAGAATTTATTTTCAAAGCAAGAATGATGAACATATATTTCTCGCACTGAATTCCATGATGTTACTATTTCAAAACTTCCTTAAGGCCTTACTACCATGCCATATACATAAAATGATACATGGGCGCATGTAGAAAAAAGCCTCTATCTTGCTGGAAGCGTGTATTTCCATCCATTTCTGTCCTTCATTGGAATCAATTTTTACCTCCTTTATTTATATTTTCAATTTTTTTCACCATCTGCAATAAATATGGTACTGAAAGAAATTGAATTATATTCCTCTTTAATTAATATTCCTTCTAAATATAATTAAAAATTATAGTTGATATTGAGGGGTTTTGCTCAGTAGCAAAATAATCAGCAAGTTCTGAGCCAAAATAATAAACTATATATAATCAACTCTGCTGATCTCTAGAGTTTTAGTTGTAAAATATCATCAGGCCAGACAATGAGCCTCAAAGCAAAATCCTCTAAATGGCTTCAGCTACATACCTATATACTCTTATCAAAGTTACCTTCTGAACTCCCACCTGTATATTAATAGAATCTGAAGGGAAAAGTTTGAGAGGACTCTCCTGCCTCTAGAGAAAGGAAAGCTGTCTGTGGATGACTCAGAATCACATGGGGGAAAAATTAGATCAAGGGGAAGTAAGAAAACAATAGCAAACCTATTCAGGACATAATAAAGGCAAGAAAGGAACGATGAGAAGAACAATTGAACATGGCAGACCATCAGTGATTGTAGAGAACCATGTATCTTTGAGGAAAGTTCAACCTGATGTACAAATTCAGCTTTTGGGATCAAATATTGTGCTTGCATGAATATTTAAACTCTATCTTAACTCAAGTGAATTTATCATGAACTTCTAGGAATGTGAAGGATAGCAGAGACTCTGTTTTGAAATAGGCATAAGCAGTTAATCTGATAAAACTCAAAGAAACATGTTGACTCATCTTATTTTTTGAAACATTATGTTTGGAAAGTCATTGAGTTCTAGAAAAAAATGTGTCCATTCTGTTGCTAGTTGGATACTAGAATACAAATTTTCAGAAATTATTTTTTTAAAGCAAAAATGCTATTAATAGCAGTGAACATGAAACTTGATTATTGGCAGCTTAATTTCCCTCTCTCCAGTATATGCATTAACTAATGCCAACTGATGTCAACACAAATTATGAGCATGCAAGAAAAACTAATTGTTCCACATTATTTTACAGTTATTATTGATTACTGTGCCCTTTGCAAATCAACACAGAAATAGAAAGTATAATAATTCTTAAGGATGAATTTAACACTTACTAGAGGGGAGGAATGATATTTCCAAATGCTTTCTTAATTACATATTAAAATCTCAGGATACACTTAAAGGGCTTCAACTGAGTATAAATAAAATCTGGCTACATTTTAGAATGTGATCTATAATCAAATATATATTGATTTAAGAGGAGACTTCTCTTTTCAGGTTGAAAATAGTTTTTTCTTTCTACCAGAGTAGCATCCTCATCAGCCACAAATAGCTTAGGGTCAAGATAAGAACTGATTCATGCATATCACCACACACACACACACACACACACACACACTTACTAAGAACGACACACACACACACACACACACACACACACACACACACTTACTAAGAACGTTTGCCCCTTGGCTGTGTAGTAGAAATGTGTTTCAAATGGTGGATGTTCAAACACTACTAGATATGTGTTTGGGTCAGGGTTTTTGAAACTTAGCCTTATTTTACATTAAATGAAACACAGGTGGACTGAGAGGCTGTATCAGACATCAAAATAAGAATGAAAGTGATATGAAAGGCAGTATAATGAAAGTCATATAATATGAAACTTGATCTCTGTCTGAACCCCAGCTCTACCTTATCCTTTCAGTTTAAATACAGTTTTATCTACATTCCTCCTTTTCAAAAGATTATGTAAATAAAGTGGATAAGCTTCATTCAAGCCAAATAAATAAGTACATTCAAAAGTAACCCCTTAGAAGATTAAAGGCACTTGAATATTCAAGGTAGAGAATTACCATGACCTACTGCCATGATTCTAAAACCATGAGTCTAAAAACAATGCAGGAGCTTGGAAAAACAAAACACATCAAAAACCTAATCGTAGACTTGATACTTGTGTCCCTAAGACCAATCCCAATGCATATGAAAATCTAGAATTTTCTACCCCTTCTTTATCATATACTTTTTTCTCCCTTATTCTTTTTATTCTATCGTTACTCTTTTAATTCTTGTTTATTCCTCCTAACTTAGAATTCTCAGGGTTCAATGTAATCTAAACTTTAAAATTAGTAGAGTTATTCTAGAAACTGATCTTGGTGAGGCAGCAGTGAGGAGTCTCATGAAGCAAAATCTTAATTCCTTGCCTGGGAATTGAACTTGGGCGGCCTGGATGAAAACCAGGAATCCTAGCCACCAGGCCAGTAAGGGCTAAAGGTTAGGTTTTTTTCCCCTGGATCTTTGCCCCCTGTGAAAAATGCATTTATCACAGAGGCAAAAACTGTAAATGCAGGTATGAAGTTTATTATTAGAGACATAGAACAACAACAAGTGGGAGAACACACAGACAAACAGTATGATTAGAAGACAGAAGCGAGACAGACACGCATACCCAGAGTGAAAGTATGTGGGCCTCCCTCCTAGTGAGGAGGAGAGCTATAAAGAGGCAGTTAAACCACTTATATAGATCAGTTCTTCCAGGTCTTTGTTTTTATCTTTAGCCAAGATGGATTCTTTGACCCTGCCATGGGTGCACACGCACCCCTCAGCCAAGATGGATCTCAAAGTTAAGGCTTCTGGGAGGAACAAGACTCATTATGGCCTGGAGTTATTCCCCTAACTTTTGACCTCCAAGAAACCTTTCTGTGCATGTGTAGTATCTTCCGTCTTCCAAAAAGAGTGGGGTGGGAATAGAGTGGAAATCCTTTAATCCTTTTACTCAAACAGGGTTTTGGCCTTCTTTGTCCCGGCCATGTTATGACCAACCTAGATAGTAAATTCAAAAGCAGAGGCATTACTTTGCCGACTAAGGTCCGTCTAGTCAAGGTTATAGTTTTTCCTGTGGTCATGTATGGATGTGAGAGTTGAACTGTGAAGAAAGCTTAGCGCTGAAGAATTGATGCTTTTGACCTGTAGTGTTGGAGAAGACTCTTGAGAGTCCCTTGGACTGCAAGGAGATCTAACCAGTCCATTCTGAAGGAGATCAACCCTGGGATTTCTTTGGAAGGGATGATGCTAAAGCTGAAACTCCAATACTTTGGCCACCTCATGCGAAGAGTTGACTCACTGGAAAAGACTCTGATGCTGGGAGGGATTAGGGGCAGGAGGAGAAGAGGAAGACAGAGGATGAGATGGCTGGATGACATCACCGACTCGATGGACCTGAGTTTGGGTGAACTCCAGGAGTTGATGATGGACAGGGAGGCCTGGTGTGCTGCGATTCATGGGGTCGCAAAGAGTCGGACATAACTGAGCAACAGAACTGAACTGAACTGAACTGATGATTGTGTAAGCCAATTCTTTAAAATCATAGTCTGTTTCAATATTGTATTGGTTCTGTTTATTTTGAGAATCTTGAATTATATAGCATGGACAGTAGAATTCCATGATATTAATGGTATCAATAAATCGTATCAAATAAATGGACTAAAATGAAGTTAAAATATAGAAATTATGTCATAGAAAAAAACAAAATCCAGCTTAATATTCCTTATAAGAAACACTCTTAAAATTTAGGGACACAGCATAATTAAAAGAACAATAACTAAAGAAATTAAGCTGGAATAGTTACTAACATTAAATAAATTTAAGACTAAATATATTAGGGATAAAGAGTCAATATACAATGATAAAGGTTAAATTCACCAGGACAACTAAAAATTTCAACATTCTAGAAAGTCAAAATGTCTAAAAATATTTAAAGCAAATTTTGATGAAACTAAGTAGAAAATTGACAAATTTACCATCATGCTGGGAGCTTTCAACATACACTTCTTAGTCATTGATAGATTCAGAAGCCTGAAAATTAATAGAGGCATTAAAGAGTTGAAGATTTCCCTGGCAGTCTAGTGGTTAAGATTGATTCTGAGCTTTCACTACATGGGACATGGGTTCGACCCTTGGTCAGGGTAAGATCTCACATGCTGCATGGCCCCAAACAAACAAATAAAAAAGCAAAGCAAACAGGACATTAAAGAGTTGAATAATGCAATTTATAAGGTTTTTTCAAAAACAAGTTTATTTTATAGGACATATAAAAATTGTGTCTGTAATTGGATCATATATCCTACCAAAGTACACATGGAACATTTACGAAAACTAGACACATAATAGATCATAACACAAACCTCAGGGCTTCCTTGGTTGGTCACTGGTAAAGAATCTGCCTGCCAATGCAGGCGACATGGATACAAACTCTGGTATGGGAAGATCCCACATGCCACCAGGTAACTAAGCCCAGACAATGCCAGACATGTGCCAGAAAACATGTGTCACAACTTCTGAACTCACGTGCTGCATGCAACTCCTGAAGCCCATGCACCTAAGGCTGGTGCTCTGCAACAAGAGAAACCATTGCAGTGAGAGGTCCGTGCCCCACAACTAGAGAAAGTCCATGTGTAGCAATGAAAAAATTCTAAAAATGGCATGTGAGATGTGTATAAGAGACAGGAAAGTTATTGTAGCTATAAAATTGCAGCAGAGTTCCTTTTTTAAAAAAATAAACATTGATTTATCCTGTGACTTAGAAAATGGTTCATTACTCTTCAATTCAAAGGGAAAACAGAACCAAGATAGTGCAACTAGCTCATTTTGTCTGGTTTACTTCGCACCAAACCATTCCAGCATCAGCTCAGGAAGGGTGGGTTTTACTTTACCACCTTTGAGGAGAGAGTCAGTTTCACATGCAGTTTTCAGAAAGTCTCTAAAGACCCATGAGCAGCTATAATTTTATTGATGCAACTTATGAAGAAGGTCCTAGCACTAGTGATAAAGAACCCACCTGCCAATGCAAGTAGACATAAGAGATGGCAGATTCGATCCCTGGCTTGGGAAGATCCCCTGGAGGAGGGCACAGCAACCCACTCCAGTATTATTGCCTGGAGAATCCCATGGGCAGAGGAGCCTGGCGGGCTGCAGTCCATAGGGTTGCAATTGGAGAAACAGACATAGAGAATAGACTTATGGACATGGGGACAGGGGAGGAGAGGGTGAGATATATGGAAAGGGTAACATAGAAACTTACATTCCCACATGAAAATAGATAGCCAATGGGAATTTCTATATGGCTCAGGAAACTCAAACAGGGGCTTTGTATCAACCTAGAGGGGTGGGATGGGGAGGAAGATGGGAGAGAGGTTCAAAAGAAAGGGGATATATGTATACCTATAGCTGATTCATGTTGAGGTTTGACAGAAAACAGAAAAATTCTGCAAAGTAATTATCCTTCAATAAAAAATAAATTTTAAAAAGTCCATCTCTTGTCTCAAAGAATTTCTGTTTAATAATAACGAAAATCTCCTTCATATCAGTAATTACATTAAAAAATGAGGGGCTTCCTTAATTTTGTTTATTAAAATACTACTAGATAAATGGCACTCATTTCAGATTAACGTCATGTCATTCATTACTCGCTCCTTGTTTATGGAGAGATTCAGATCTACAGCTTTTTGTTTGTATATTCTTGCAGGATTTTGTTTTATTCTTACCTATTTTATTTGTGTAACCATCACTCAGAATTCTTCTCATCCTCAGGCAATTTTATATACACTTTAAATTTCTATAATTCAGTAATCCAAGAATTTGAACTTTCTTGCAACTGTAATATTATGTCTTTGCCACATTTCCCAGCAAGGAAGAAGCAAAAAATGTTCTCATTTTCTCTGTAGTAGTATAAGGAGGCTACCAAAGCAATGAAGCCTGTAGGAAAGCAGGAACAAGAGGTTTCAGAGCTCTCAGTCTCATAAATGAATGTCCCACTATAAACAGCAAATACCACATTTGGGAGACAAAAGACAGAAAGCAAAGGAAACGTGATATGTGGAAACTGCAAATTGCCACAGATGTGATAAACTATAATCTTCTAAGAAGTCTCCATGGGTTATTGTGCATGAGGAATGGTTTCTGGAAGGTCTGTCCTGAGTAAAATTCACTGCCCCAGTGCTGGATTTGCACCTGGGTTAGCTCAGCGTTTGTGGGGTCCACAGTACTTGGTAATGTGAAGTACTCTTGATGCGCAGTTTGCCTGAGATAAATAAATGTGCTGTATGATCCAGAAGAGCCTTACAAACCTGACAGTGGCCTTTCATACTACACCTGTCTGATGGAAGAGCTCTTTGGACGTTTCAAAGCCTCTTGCCACGTGTGTGTTTGTGGAATATGCAAGCCTGTAAGTATGTGTGAAAGAAGTTCTATAGCATGAAGCCAACTCATGAAACAGGGGCTTTAGAGTGATAACGATAGCAAGCTAATGAGCAGGCCTCGTGGTAAATAATTCACCTTTTCCTAAACCCAGCCACAAATGTGACTTTCCTGAAATTTTGCAGCCCTGCTCCTTGTGTTGTCTTCAGCAACTAATGATTTTGTTGCAAATGTCAGGGCTGCAACAGTTCAGTTTTGTTATAGCAAGTGGGAGACTGATAAGAAACAGTGAAGAATCACTAATAGCTTTGGCAACAAAACATGACAAGGCGCATATGACTGGAGGCAATTACACGTCTCTCAGGGGCATTCAATAGACTCTAGCACAGACTTGAATGACCCAAGAATCCACTTGCCCTTTTCGTTTTTGCTGATATCACCAAGTAATGAAAATATTGAGAAAGTTATTGTAGCTATAAAATTGCAGCAGAGTTCCTTTTTTAAAAAAATAAACATTGATTTATCCTGTGACTTAGAAAATGGTTCATTACTCTTCAATTCAAAGGGAAAACAGAACCAAGATAGTGCAACTAGCTCATTTTGTCTGGTTTACTTCGCACCAAACCATTCCAGCATCAGCTCAGGAAGGGTGGGTTTTACTTTACCACCTTTGAGGAGAGAGTCAGTTTCACATGCAGTTTTCAGAAAGTCTCTAAAGACCCATGAGCAGCTATAATTTTATTGATGCAACTTATGAAGAAGGTCCTAGCACTAGTGATAAAGAACCCACCTGCCAATGCAAGTAGACATAAGAGATGGCAGATTCGATCCCTGGCTTGGGAAGATCCCCTGGAGGAGGGCACAGCAACCCACTCCAGTGTTATTGCCTGGAGAATCCCATGGGCAGAGGAGCCTGGCGGGCTGCAGTCCATAGGGTTGCAAAGAGACGGACACGACTGAGGTGACTTAGCATGCAGCACACGTGAAGACTTGGAAAAGCTTTCCTGAATTAGATGAGAAAATATTCTTAAAATAGCAATGTAGTCACAAAACAATTATCCACATAAGTTGGTCCCTTGTTTTATCAACCAACTGCTGTCTGCTATGGTCTCCTCTGTGCCACTGCTAAGCTGTATCTCTGCCAGTGATGCTGCCTTTCAGGATCATCTGTCATTTAGTCTCTGGGAAAGTGTCTCAACTGTCTTTACAAGGCAAACTTGAGCTCTCCTTCCTCTGCGAGTCTACAGCACCTTTAAACACATGCTACTGTAGGACTCAAGACATTTATCTAGAGATGGCCGTATGGGTATAGATTTGTTCTTTAAGGAAAAGAGAATGTAAGTAGGGAAGGCCAAGTTTAATCTCTCAGTAAGTATTTAGGTGGTAGAGAAAGAAGCAAACCCAGTTAAGGAGAGCAAAAAGGAATGGACAGAGAGCAGGGGCGCAGTGAGAGGGAGGTATGTTTCATCACTGACATTGGGAAGAGACTTCAAGCTGTTCAAGCTGTTGTTGTAGATGATTAAAGCATCCCAGGGCAGACAGGAAGGGTGCCAGCAGGGTGGTCGTTTGTGCCCTCTTGTTCCTCTTAGTGTCCTTGTTGTTGTTCAGTACCTAAGTCATGTCAGACTCTTTGTCACTCCATGGACTGCAGAGTACCAGGCTTCCCTGTCCTTCACTATCTCCTGGAGTTTGCTCAAATGCATGTCCATCGAGTCTGTGATGCCATCCAACCATTTCATCCTCTGTCACTCCTTTCTCCTCTTGCTGTCAATCTTTCCCAGCATCAGGTCTTTTCCAGTGAGTTGGCTCTGCACATTAGGTAGCCAAAGAATTGGAATTTCAGCTTCAGCATCAGTTCTAACAATGAATATTCAGGCTTGATTTCCTTTAGGACTGACTGGTTTGATCTCCTTGGCAGTCCAGGGGACTTTGAAGAGTCTTCTCCAGCACCACAATTTGAAAGTATCAATTCTTTGGCACTCAGCCTTCTTTATGATCTAACTCTTACATCTGTACATAACTACTGGAAAATTTATAGTTTTGACTATCTGGCAAAGTGATATCTCTGCTTTTTTTTTCTTTTTACTTTATTTTTTTATTACAGGATAATTGCTTTACAGAATTTTGTTNCAAGAGTCTTCTCCAGCACCACAATTTGAAAGTATCAATTCTTTGGCACTCAGCCTTCTTTATGATCTAACTCTTACATCTGTACATAACTACTGGAAAATTTATAGTTTTGACTATCTGGCAAAGTGATATCTCTGCTTTTTTTTTCTTTTTACTTTATTTTTTTATTACAGGATAATTGCTTTACAGAATTTTGTTTTCTGTCAAATCTCAACATGAATCAGCCATAGGTATACATATATCTCCTTCCTTTTGAACCTCCCTCCCATCTCCCTCCCAATCCCACTCCTCTAGGTTGATACAGAGCCCCTGTTTGAGTATCCTGAGCCAAACAGCAAATTCCCATTGGCTATCTATTTCACATATGGTAATGTAAGTTTCCATATTACTCTTTCCATACATCTCACTCTCTCCTCCCCTCTCTGCTTTTTAAATATGCTGTCTAGGTTTATCATAGCTTTCCTTCCAAAGAGTAAGCATCTTTAATTTCATGGCTGCAGTCACTGTCTACAGTGATTTTGGAGCCCAAGAAATAAAATCTGTCACTGTTTCCAGTTTCCTCCCATCTTTTTGCCATGAAGTGATGAGACCAGATGCCATGATCTTCATTTTTTGAATGTTCAGTTTCAAGTCAGCTTTTTCACTCTCTTTCACATCATCAGGAGACTCTTAAGTTCCTCTTTACTTTCTGCTATTAGAGTGCTCTGATCTGCATATCTGAGGTTGTAGATATTTCTCCTGGAAATCTTGATTTCAGCTTGAGATTTATCCAGCCCAACATTTTGCATGATGTACTCTGCATATAAGCTTAATAAGCAGGGTGACAATATACAACCTTATCGTACTCCTTTCTCAGTTTGTAAGCAGTCCATTGTTCCATGTCTGATTCTAACTCTCACTTCTTGACCTGCAAACAAGTTTCTAAGAAGACAGGTAAGTTGGTTTGGTATTCCCATCTTTTTAAAGAATTTTCCAGTTTGTTGTGATCCACACCCAAAGGCTTTTGTGTAGTCAATGAAGTAGAAGTTTTTCTGAAATTCCCTTACTTTCTCTGTGATTCAACGAATGTTAGCAACTTGATCTCTGGTTCAGTGTCCTAGTCTTCATCTTTCTCTGATAGCTCTTGAATTTCCCTAGAAGAAAATGCTGTTGTTTACAATGGGTAGTTAAATTTCTAAGAAACCACAGGCATCTTTTTTCTGAATGATTCTAAGTAAATTTATGGTTGCCTACATTGGAAATTTCTCACTTAACACCAGTGAGTAGGGTAGTGATATGTGCTATTCACTAGAATAGAGACTGGATGATCTGGGGCATAATCAGGCTCACATATATTCTCTTGTGCTGACAAGAGATTATTGTGCTTGAAAAGATCACTAAGATCTTTGGATATTGACTCTTCTCATTGCTGCTTTCTCTTTCTGATGGGCCTTACCTGGTCCCCCTATTGTGGATTTTAACCAACTTTTCTTCATTGCCTCTTTTTTCTCTACCTCTCATAGTTCAGAACTTTATTAAAGGGTGAGAAAAATAATGGCTTTCCTATTCACATAGTCTTCCAAATACCTTTGTCTTACATCGGGAACTTTGCTTTGAAACTAAGAATATAATAGAATAAAGACAAGAATATAATTACTTGGTCTCTGGTCTTGCTGTGATAAGGGATGAGATGTTCAGTGGCTGGGAAATGTGAATATCAGAGAAGTTGATAAATCACTATATAAACATATTATTTACTTATCAAGATAGCATAGAATCATAGATGCTAAAGCAGGGGAGAGTTTCAAGAAGGAGTGTGAAATAAGTACAACAACTTTATGCATAAGGTTGAGGGGAAATGAAGGTTTTACAAACTGGCAACAACTGAAATTTCTACATTATTAGACCAAAGGGGACTGAAGTCCAATAATGGACTTCAGAAAATTGGAAAGAATGGGGGATGAAGAGACAAAGTTAGGTCATAGATGCTAAGGCAGGGGAGAGTTTCAAGAAGGAGTGTGAAATAAGTACAACAACTTTATGCATAAGGTTGAGGGGAAATGAAGGTTTTACAAACTGGCAACAACTGAAATTTCTACATTATTAGACCAAAGGGGACTGAAGTCCAATAATGGACTTCAGAAAATTGGAAAGAATAGGGGATGAAGAGACAAAGTTAGGCTCTTGGCATTTTAGAAGCATAGATATTTCAGTAGACCTTCTTGTAAAATACAACTGTGTCTTGAAAAATTGCAACAAACACTTTTCAATGGATAACTGCATTTATTACAAATCTTGGGAGTCTCCAAGAGGGTGTGATAGATTAGAACAATGAGCAAGAGCTCTGTGTG
The DNA here is from genome assembly GCA_006410675.1 of Oreotragus oreotragus. NCBI lineage: Eukaryota > Metazoa > Chordata > Mammalia > Artiodactyla > Bovidae > Oreotragus > Oreotragus oreotragus. The sequence continues at coordinate 154,450 of SJYX01017727.1, read as the reverse complement.
TGGTTGCATAAACTTTATATGCCACAGATCTGGAGGGTGACTTCATGCCACAGGTATGTGAATGCCACCTTCCACAGTTTTCAGGGACTGTGGCAATGAGAGTAGTGAAAGAAGAATAGTGAGCTGAACATTAAGTGAGGACAAAAGGAGTGTTTTCCTGAGAGCAATGCCATACTGTGATAGTAACACTAAGTCAGGACAAGAAAAGAGACCTGAGTATAAATTTTCTGCATTAAGCTAAGGCTGACAAACTGGGCCAGAGTAGTATCACATGAGCAGTCTCCCCTGTGGTCTCACTAGGAGCAAATACATGTCTTCCCTGGAGAAAACCATCTTTTCTTAGCTCTTAGAGTAATGTTTAAGTTCTATAAATATGACCTCATTATGAAAAATTTAATACAATGAAGAAAAATAAAGTGTTACATGATTAAAAATCAAGAGAAACAACAGAGTTAGATCTCCCACACACTTCAGATATCAAAATTAACAGATACTAAATATGAAGTAACTGCATTTGAATTATTTAAAGAAATACAAGAGGGAAATAAATAAATAACAAATCAAAAGGGGAACAATAACAAAAATTTCTAGGCAGATTTAAAAAATAATCATAGAACTTTACATATAAAAATATAATTGACATTAAAAGTATAATGAATTTCATTAAATTGATGAAATTAGCCAAAGATGAAGAGAGAATTAGTGAACTGGAAGATAGAGCTTAAAAAAATTACTCAGACTGTAACACATAGACAAAAGATGATGAAAATATGCAAGAGAAATTGAGATGTGAGGATGGAATGAAAAAATCTAACATTAACATAAAGATTAAATCCATCCAAATGAGATGGTCAAAAGAAGCCAAGGAAAAGCAAAGAAGTGGAAAAAAAAAAATCCCAAAGTATGTGTTATGCTCAATTTTATGTGTTAACCTGACTAGGTAATAGTGCCTGGTTGTTTGGTTAAACACCAGTCTAGATGTTGCTGTGATGCAGTTTTTAGATGTGATTGACATTTACAATCAGTAGACTTTAAGTGAAGTAGATTACCCTCCATAATGTGAGTTGGCTTCATCCAATTAGCTGAAGACCTTAAGAGAAAAGGAAAGGTTTCCTAAGGAAGAAGGAATTATGCTTCATGACTGCAACACAGGGACTTTGCCTGAATTTTCAGCCTTCTTGGTCTTCTCTGAGGAGTGTGGATTTACACTCTCCCATGAAGCAACAGTTAGAACTGGACATGGAACAGCAGACTGCTTCCAAATAGGAAAAGGAGTACGTCAAGGCTGTATGTTGTCACCCTGCTTATTTAACTTCTATGCAGATGTCTCTTATACACATCTAGATGTGTATAAGAGACAGGACAAAAGACAGAAAGCAAAGGAAACGTGATATGTGGAAACTGCAAATTGCCACAGATGTGATAAACTATAATCTTCTAAGAAGTCTCCATGGGTTATTGTGGATGAGGAATGGTTTCTGGAAGGTCTGTCCTGAGTAAAATTCACTGCCCCAGTGCTGGATTTGCACCTGGGTTAGCTCAGCATTTGTGGGGTCCACAGTACTTGGTAATGTGAAGTACTCTTGATGCGCAGTTTGCCTGAGATAAATAAATGTGCTGTATGATCCAGAAGAGCCTTACAAACCTGACAGTGGCCTTTCATACTACACCTGTCTGATGGAAGAGCTCTTTGGACGTTTCAAAGCCTCTTGCCACGTGTGTGTTTGTGGAATATGCAAGCCTGTAAGTATGTGTGAAAGAAGTTCTATAGCATGAAGCCAACTCATGAAACAGGGGCTTTAGAGTGATAACGATAGCAAGCTAATGAGCAGGCCTCGTGGTAAATAATTCACCTTTTCCTAAACCCAGCCACAAATGTGACTTTCCTGAAATTTTGCAGCCCTGCTCCTTGTGTTGTCTTCAGCAACTAATGATTTTGTTGCAAATGTCAGGGCTGCAACAGTTCAGTTTTGTTATAGCAAGTGGGAGACTGATAAGAAACAGTGAAGAATCACTAATAGCTTTGGCAACAAAACATGACAAGGCGCATATGACTGGAGGCAATTACACGTCTCTCAGGGGCATTCAATAGACTCTAGCACAGACTTGAATGACCCAAGAATCCACTTGCCCTTTTCGTTTTTGCTGATATCACCAAGTAATGAAAATATTGAGAAAGTTATTGTAGCTATAAAATTGCAGCAGAGTTCCTTTTTTAAAAAAATAAACATTGATTTATCCTGTGACTTAGAAAATGGTTCATTACTCTTCAATTCAAAGGGAAAACAGAACCAAGATAGTGCAACTAGCTCATTTTGTCTGGTTTACTTCGCACCAAACCATTCCAGCATCAGCTCAGGAAGGGTGGGTTTTACTTTACCACCTTTGAGGAGAGAGTCAGTTTCACATGCAGTTTTCAGAAAGTCTCTAAAGACCCATGAGCAGCTATAATTTTATTGATGCAACTTATGAAGAAGGTCCTAGCACTAGTGATAAAGAACCCACCTGCCAATGCAAGTAGACATAAGAGATGGCAGATTCGATCCCTGGCTTGGGAAGATCCCCTGGAGGAGGGCACAGCAACCCACTCCAGTATTATTGCCTGGAGAATCCCATGGGCAGAGGAGCCTGGCGGGCTGCAGTCCATAGGGTTGCAAAGAGACGGACACGACTGAGGTGACTTAGCATGCAGCACACGTGAAGACTTGGAAAAGCTTTCCTGAATTAGATGAGAAAATATTCTTAAAATAGCAATGTAGTCACAAAACAATTATCCACATAAGTTGGTCCCTTGTTTTATCAACCAACTGCTGTCTGCTATGGTCTCCTCTGTGCCACTGCTAAGCTGTATCTCTGCCAGTGATGCTGCCTTTCAGGATCATCTGTCATTTAGTCTCTGGGAAAGTGTCTCAACTGTCTTTACAAGGCAAACTTGAGCTCTCCTTCCTCTGCGAGTCTACAGCACCTTTAAACACATGCTACTGTAGGACTCAAGACATTTATCTAGAGATGGCCGTATGGGTATAGATTTGTTCTTTAAGGAAAAGAGAATGTAAGTAGGGAAGGCCAAGTTTAATCTCTCAGTAAGTATTTAGGTGGTAGAGAAAGAAGCAAACCCAGTTAAGGAGAGCAAAAAGGAATGGACAGAGAGCAGGGGCGCAGTGAGAGGGAGGTATGTTTCATCACTGACATTGGGAAGAGACTTCAAGCTGTTCAAGCTGTTGTTGTAGATGATTAAAGCATCCCAGGGCAGACAGGAAGGGTGCCAGCAGGGTGGTCGTTTGTGCCCTCTTGTTCCTCTTAGTGTCCTTGTTGTTGTTCAGTACCTAAGTCATGTCAGACTCTTTGTCACTCCATGGACTGCAGAGTACCAGGCTTCCCTGTCCTTCACTATCTCCTGGAGTTTGCTCAAATGCATGTCCATCGAGTCTGTGATGCCATCCAACCATTTCATCCTCTGTCACTCCTTTCTCCTCTTGCTGTCAATCTTTCCCAGCATCAGGTCTTTTCCAGTGAGTTGGCTCTGCACATTAGGTAGCCAAAGAATTGGAATTTCAGCTTCAGCATCAGTTCTAACAATGAATATTCAGGCTTGATTTCCTTTAGGACTGACTGGTTTGATCTCCTTGGCAGTCCAGGGGACTTTCAAGAGTCTTCTCCAGCACCACAATTTGAAAGTATCAATTCTTTGGCACTCAGCCTTCTTTATGATCTAACTCTTACATCTGTACATAACTACTGGAAAATTTATAGTTTTGACTATCTGGCAAAGTGATATCTCTGCTTTTTTTTTCTTTTTACTTTATTTTTTTATTACAGGATAATTGCTTTACAGAATTTTGTTTAATTCTTTAAAATCATACTCTGTCTCAATATTGTATTGATTCTGTTTATTTTGAGAATCTTGAATTATACAGCATGGACAGTAGAATTCTAGGATATTAATAGTATCATTAAATGGTATCAAATAAATGGACTAAAATGAAGTTAAAATGTAGAAATTATATCATAGAAAAAAACAAAATCCAGCTTAATATTCCTTGTAAGAAACACTCTTAAAATTCAGGGACACAGCATAATTAAAAGAACAATAACTAAACAAATTAACCTGGAATAGTTACTAATATTAAATAAATTTAAGACTAAATATATTAGGGATAAAGAGTCACTATACAATGATAAAGGTTAAATTCACCAGGACAACTAAAAATTTCAACATTCTAGGAAGTCAAAATGTCTAAAAATATTTAAAGCAAATATTGATGAAACTAAGTAGAAAATTGACAAATTTACCATCATACTGGGAGCTTTCAACAAAGACTTCTTAGTCATTGATAGGTTCAGAAGCCTGAAAATTAATAAAGGTATTAAAGAGTTGAAGATTTCCCTGGCGGTCTAGTGGTTAAGATTGATTCTGAGCTTTCACTACATGGGACATGGGTTCGACCCTTGGTCAGGGTAAGATCTCACATGCTGCATGGCCCCAAACAAACAAATAAAAAAGCAAAGCAAACAGGACATTAAAGAGTTGAATAATGCAATTTATAAGGTTTTTTCAAAAACAAGTTTATTTTACAGGACATATAAAAATTGTGTCTGTAATTGGATCATATATCCTACCAAAGTACACATGGAACATTTACGAAAACTAGACACATAATAGATCATAACACAAACCTCAGGGCTTCCTTGGTTGGTCACTGGTAAAGAATCTGCCTGCCAATGCAGGCGACATGGGTACAAACTCTGATATGGGAAGATCCCACATGCCACCAGATAACTAAGCCCAGACAATGCCAGACATGTGCCAGAAAACATGTGTCACAACTTCTGAGCTCACGTGCTGCATGCAACTCCTGAAGCCTATGCGCCTAAGGCTGGTGCTCTGCAACAAGAGAAACCATTGCAGTGAGAGGTCCGTGCCCCACAACTAGAGAAAGTCCATGTGTAGCAATGAAAAAATTCTAAAAATGGCATGTCAGATCATTATCTCAGACCATAATGAAAAGTGTTATAAATCAAAACCAAAAAGATAAAAGGAAATTACAATATATTTGGAATTTTATAATCATGCTTCTAAATAGCACATTATTCAGAAAAGAAATTATAAAAGAATTTAAAAAATATTATTCAAAACTGTACTTAAAGAAATTGTGCAAATTAAACTTGTGGAATATTGAAATGCCATTTTATAGAGTTGATTACCTATAATTAAATTGCTAAAATTTAATGTTAAGCATTCAACTAGTTTTTAAAAATGAAGATTAAACAAGCCAAAAAAAATTGAAGGAAAGAGATGAGAAAGGTGAGACCTAAAATTTGTGAAAGAGAAACAAAAATATAGTTGTAAAGATAAACAAGCCTAAAAGTTTTTTCTTTGAAAAGATTATCAAAATGGAAACTTATTTTTAGATGTTCAGTCATGTCCGACTCTTTGCAACCCCATAGACTGTAGTCCGCCAGGCTCCTCTGTCTATGGAATTATGCAAGCAAGAATACTAGAGTGGATTGCCATTTCCCTCTCCAGGGCACCTTCCACACTCAGGGATTGAATTCAAGCCTCCTCCATCTCCTGCAGTAACAGGAGTGTTCTTTACCACCGAGCCACCTGGAAAGCCCACAAGGAAAAAGAGGGGAGACGTAATAAAAGGAATGAAAAAGATGATAAGTAGAGAAATAGCTAGAAACAAGACGATAATTATAGAATACTATGACTAAACGGGCTTCCCTGGTGGTTCAGAGGTTAAAGTGTCTGCCTGCAATATAGGAGACCTGGTTCGATCCCTGGGTCGGGAAGATCCACTGAAAAAGGAAATGACAACCCGCTCCCGTATTCTTGCCTGGAGAATCCAATGGACAGAGAAACCTGGTGGGCTACAGTCCATGGGGTCACAAAGAGTTGGACATAGCATTCAACTAGTTTTTAAAAATGAAGATTAAACAAGCCAAAAAAAATTGAAGGAAAGAGATGAGGAAGGTGAGACTTGAAATTTATGAAAGAGAAACAAAAATATAGTTGCAAGGATAAACAAGCCTAAAAGTTTTTTCTTTGAAAAGATTATCAAAATGGATACTTATTTTTAGATGTTCAGTCATGTCTGACTCTTTGCAACCCCACAGACTGTAGTCCGCCAGGCTCCTCTGTCTATGGAATTATGCAAGCAAGAATACTAGAGTGGATTGCCATTTCCCTCTCCAGGGCACCTTCCACACTCAGGGATTGAATTCAAGCCTCCTCCATCTCCTGCAGTAACAGGAGTGTTCTTTACCACCGAGCCACCTGGAAAGCCCACAAGGAAAAAGAGGGGAGACGTAATAAAAGGAATGAAAAAGATGATAAGTAGAGAAATAGCTAGAAACAAGACGATAATTATAGAATACTATGACTAAACGGGCTTCCCTGGTGGTTCAGAGGTTAAAGTGTCTGCCTGCAATGTAGGAGACCTGGTTCGATCCCTGGGTCGGGAAGATCCACTGAAAAAGGAAATGACAACCCACTTCCGTATTCTTGCCTGGAGAATCCTGTGGACAGAGAAACCTGGTGGGCTACAGTCCATGGGGTCACAAAGAGTTGGACACGACTGAGAGACTTCACTTACTTACTTATGACTAAACTTACGTCAGTGCATTTGAAAATAGAAGAAATACAGAAATTCTTTAAAAATATAACCTACTAAGTTTGAAAGAGAAACAAAAGCTGAAATAATTAAAGTCTTCCCAGCAGTAGAACCTGAGGTCCTGGTGATTCTGGTCCACAGTGTGTCAGGTTGAGTTTCCTTTGGGAATGCGAGAGGTTTAGTATTAGAACATATATAAGTGCAATTTTGCTATTAGATAAAAGGCAAATAATATGATCATCTTAATAGTTGCTTATAGGTGATAGAAAATATTCTTAGCAAATTCAGAGTGCACAGAAATGCCTTGGCATGATAAATGGTATCTATCCAAAGTATAACATCAAGTGTAATTCTTAGTGAGATGTTAGTGATGTTGACTTTAAAATTCTTGCTAGTGTAGTAAGATGTGAAAACAAAGTAAAATAATAAGCATCAGATTTCTAAAGCCAGGAGCAAAGAAATATAATACAAAGAGAGATGCCAATGGCAATAGATGCATGGAATCCAAGAGCACCTCTAACAAATGGTGTATAACATCTGTGTGAAGAAAGTGATTGTTTGCATATAAATAAAACTTTATTGAAAGTCACTAAAAAGACCTAAGTTGAAAAATATACCATTTTTAGGCCTGAAGTGAATTGTTAGTCACTCAGTTGTATCCAACTCTTTGCAACCCCATGGACTGTAGCCCACCAGGCTCCTCTATCCATGGGATTCTCCAGGCAAGAATACTCGAGTGGGTAGCCGCTCCCTTCTCCAGGAGATCTTCCTGACCCAGGTCTCTGCATTGCAGGCAGATTGTTTACCATCTGAGCCACTATAGAATGCCTCAATATTACAAAGTTGTTACTTTTCCTTTAATTGTACTATAGATTAAGAACAATTTTCATCAAAATCCTAATAACGGTTTTTGAAGGAATTTGAGAAGCTAATTCTAAAATTTAAACCAAAGAACAAACTCCCAAGGAGAACCAAGACTCTGCTTAAGAAGGAATCAGTGGACAGCCTTACATTACCAGATAACCATGCAAAAAGCTATTGTAATACATAAAGTTATAATTCACATGAATTAACACATGAAGTAAGTTACCTAAAGCTGTAATTCACCTGGAATGAAAAATAAGGTGATCAGACAACTCAGCAATCAGTCTGCATAAGGAACATTATATGACAGGTGGCATTGCAGGTAATTGGGACAAGAAGTAGTATTCAGTCAACAATGCTGAGCAAGCTGATTATCCATATGAAAAAAAAAATTGAACTTGAGTTCTATTTCACACCATAAATAAAACTAATTCTGGTTTGATTAAAGCAAGTATATGAATACCAGAACTTCTCACAGAATGTATAGGACGATATATAGTCTGGGGTAAGGAAACATTTATTTAAATAAAAAAAGGTACAGAAAGCACTAACCTAAATCTTTAAAAATTCAGCTACATTCAATTAGGAACTTGTGTTTATCAGCTACACAAAAACGTGAATGAAAATACAAGGAGATGGCATTTGCCTGACATATAACTGAGATAGGATTAATTTTTGAATTATATAAAGAATTCCAGCAAATCAATTACAAGAGAGATTATCAACACAACAGAAGAAGGGAGAAAAGATGTGCTATTGAAGAGGTAATATAAATGACAAATGTGTATGAGAAAAGATGCTTAATTTCATTCATAAGCAGGGAATGCAAATTGAGACAACTTTTTATAAAGTCAAAACCAATCAAGAGTAACTAATATACTATGTGTTTATGAATATATGTGTTAGACATAGAAAAAAACTTACAGTTACCAAGGGAGAAAGGGAGTGGAAGAGTTTGGGGTTAGCAGATACAAACTACTATATATTAAATGGATAACAAGGTCCTACTATATAGCCCTAGGAACTATATTCAATAGTCTGTGATAAACCATAATGGAAAATAATAGGAAAAATAATATATGTTCTGTATCAGTTCAGTTCAGTCACTTAGTCATGTCTGACTCTGTGACACCATGAACTGAAGCACGCCAAGTTTCCCTGTCCATCACCAACACCTGGAACTTACTCAAACTTATGTCCATCGAGTTGGTGATGTCATCCAACCATCTCATCCTCTGTCATCCCCTTCTCCTGCCTTCAATCTTTTCCAGAATCAGGGTCTTTTCCAATGAGTCAGTTCTTTGCATCAAGTGTTCAAAGTATTGGAGTTTCAACATCAGTCCTTCCAATGAATATTTAGGACTGATTGCTTTTAGAATGGACTGGTTGGATCTCCTTGCAGTCCAAGGGACTCTTAAGAGCATTCTACAACACCACAGTTCAAAAGCATCAATTCTTTGGTGCTCAGCTTTCTTTACAGTCCAATTCTCATATCCTTACATGATTACTGGAAAATCCGTAGCTTTGACTAGATGGACCTTTGTTGACAAAGTAATGTCTCTGCTATTTAATGTGCTATCTAGGTTGGTCATAGCTTTTCTTCCAAGGAGCAAGTGTCTTTTAATTTCAGGGCAGCAGTCACCATCTGCAGTGATTTTGGAGCCCAAGAGAATAACATCTGTCACTGTTTCCATTGTTTTCTCATCTGTTTGCCATTAAGTGATAGGACCAGATGCCATGATCTTTCTTAATTTTCTGAATGTTGACTTTTCTGAATGTTTGTGTGTGTGTGTGTATACACACTTGAATCACCTTGGTATTCCCCAGAAACTAACACAACAATACAAGTCAACTATATTTCAATTAAAACATCCATATGTGCTAACACTAAATAGCAAATCAGTGATTAACATCAGATTCAATGCAGAGTTTAGCTCTGGAAGGAAAAAGTGTAGGGTAGGGGAGAAGCAAAGCACATAGGTGAATTCATTGCTAAGAGTAAATCTCTAGTACTACTAAATTCATAGTAGGTCCATAATGTTCTTTTTATAATTATACAATCGGCCCTCCATGTCTGCAGGATCCACAGCTGCCGATTCAACTAATTTTGGGTCACTTTTTCATGGGGAAACCTCAGTACAGAGTGCCTATTCAAACAACCATTTTGTATAAGGAACTTGAGCTTCTGTGGATTTTGATCTGAGGAGGGAGGTGACTGTATAGTGTCCTGAGAACAATCCCCTTTGAATACTGAGGGATGACTGTATTTTATAATTTACATATTTGCTACATACATCCTTTCAGTTCATTTCAGTTCAGTTCACTTCAGTCACTCAGTCATGTCCGACTCTTTGTGACCCCATGAATCGCAGCATGCCAGGCCTCCCTGTCCANCTTCAGCATTACTGGTTGGGGCATAGACTTGGATAACTGTGATATTGAATGGTTTGCCTTGGAAACGAACAGAGATCATTCTGTCGTTTTTGTGATTGCATCCAAGTACTGCATTTCGGACTCTTTTGTTGACCATGATGGCTACTCCATTTCTTCTGAGGGATTCCTGCCCACAGTAGTAGATATAATGGTCATCTGAGTTAAATTCACCCATTCCAGTCCATTTTAGTTCGCTGATTCCTAGAATGTCGACGTTCACCCTTGCCATCTCTTGTTTGACCATTTCCAATTTACCTTGATTCATGGACCTGACATTCCAGGTTCCTATGCAATATTGTTCTTTACAGCATTGGATCTTGCTTCTATTACCAGTCACATGCACAACTGGGTATTGTTTTTGCTTTGGCTCCATCCCTTCATTTTTCTGGAGTTATTTCTCCACTGATCTCCAGTAGCATATTGGGCACCTAACGACCTGGGGAGATTCTCTTTTGATATCCTATCATTTTGCCTTTTCATACTGTTCATGGGGTTCTCAAGGCAAGAATACTGAAGTGGAAGTCAAACAAGTGGAATTAAACTTTTTAACATTCTATGCTATGTTCTCATTTGTTGTGTAAATCTATTTATCACTTATTTTCTGCCTTATCTCTTGAACATAAACAGCATAAGAACACAGTTCTTTGCCGGTTTAGTTCACCAACACATTCCAATCATTTCGATTGGAATAAATATTTGTTGAATAAACAAAGGAAGACAATGTGAAAAGGAAATGCCTGGACCTAAGCCCCAGTCTTTAAGTCTTTGGTTGGGGCTATCCTTGAGTGTGGTTAGGTTGAATTATCCTTAATTGTGGGCTTCCCTGTTGGCTCAGATGGTAAAGAATTTACCTGCAGGACAGGAAACCAGGGCTCAGTCCCTGGATAGGAAAGATCCCCTGGAGAAGAGAATGGTTACCCACTCCAGTCTTCTTGCCTGGAGAATCCCAGGGACAGAGGAGTCTGGCAGGATACAGTCCATGGGGTTGCAAAGAGTCAGACCTGACTGACCGACCATGTATACATACACACCCTCAATTGTACAAGGAACTAATAGAATTAAATCAACATTCCCAATTTTGCTGTTTTTACCTAGTCTGTTTCACCTACTTTTCTTCGTACAGGAAGCTACATTCTGACTTAATTTTTCTTTCGCTTTCTCCTTTTCCTGAACCCATAGGACTCTGTGATCAAAACATTCCTTTATGTTCTGAACCGTTTCAGAATATTCTCTCAACTTTCTTTTCTTGCCTGAAAATTGGCTATCCCCTGAGAACACATATTCTGCAGAACTCTCACCTGGAAGAAGCTTCTACTTTTCCTAACCTGCTAACCTCAGATGGAGTTGGTGTCTTCTTTGCTCCCATTAGTGGCTTTCAGACCATTGTTCCTTCTCCATACTGGCAACCTCCCTGCTTCTGTGCAGTCTCACCTCTCTCCCCTGGATTGTTGTTAACCTCCCGATCACTCCACCTCATGATTTAATGGCTGTGCCAAGGTTCACTGTGCAAGTCTAGATGCAAACTTCAGTACTCTGGTCTCCATGACCTCCATAGCCTCAGGGATATTCTCCATCTCTCCACCGCAGCCACCCAGCTTCTGTGGTCACAGTCTTGATTTGTTATTTTCTCAAATTGTTCCAGTTGTGACGTCACTAATCCCAACGTCTTACTCTTGGATGACAACTTCCTAAATTTAAATCATGTGCTCATCTAATTCCGTTACAAGCTTTCTAGCATTATCAGGATTTTCAGGTAATAGTTCTCTCCATATTCTTCCTGTTAGTCATTTTTTATTGCCAATTCTATCTGTATATAGTGTAAAGTCCATGGCCCATAACCTTAATCACTCTTTTGTCAAGACCCTGAATCCATTTGCCAGCTACCCAGTCAATGCAAACCTGCATGAACTCAACTAAACACCTTCTTCTTTTCTAATTTCTTGAATCCTGCTTGAAGAAACCATGCAATTAAGATTTTTTTTCTCATTCTGAATTCATATTCATTAAGAACTGATTCCTCAGTACTGCCTGGGAATTCTATTATGTTTTATAGTCAGATCACTTTCCATTCCTTGCAACTATTATTTCTGATGCTCATTTGCTTGCAACTTGATGCTGCTGCCTAATTAATTAAGAAAAAAAGAAGGGACAAGTTTGGTTTTCTCAGTTAGGCTTATGTGACTCTCTGAGCAGCATTCTCTTTCCCCCTGACCTGCTTCCATTGAGGTTATCCACTGTTATTTTTTTCTTTTAATTGATTAACAACATTGTGTTAGTTTAGGTGTACAATAAGGTGATTCAGTTATGTATATACATGGATCTATTCTTTTTCAAGTTCTTTCCCCATTCAGGTTATTATGGAATATTCAGCAGAGTTCCCTGTGCTATACAATAGGTCCTTGTTGGTTATCTATTTTAAATACAGCAGTGTGTGTATATCAGTCCTAACCTCCCAACTATCCTTGTACCCCCATCCTTCCCCCTGGTAACTGTGTTGTTCTCTAAGTCCATGTCACTGTTTTGAAAATAAGTTCATTTACATAATTTTATGATTCTGCATATAAACAATATATGTCTTTTTATGTCTGACTTCAATATTTCATTTCACCTTTCTTTTTTTCCATACATAATTTTTTTAATTGTATAATTTTTCTTATATTGGTGTCCTATACTAAGTCCTATGAGCTCTAGAATCTAGAACAGTATTTGACACATAGGGTGGACACTCAGTAAGTAAAGTAATGAGTGACCAGTCTACTGTTTCCTATAATTACAATAATAGTCATTCTTTGGTGACTGTAACAGTCACAATGTAATAATGTAACTTAATGTGTCATAATGTAACAGCATGGTTTGTGTACATTACTTCTGTGCAAGCCTAACAAATACATTACTATCCCTGTGTTACAAGAGAGTCAGGTTCTGCAAAGTTAAGTTGCGTGTACACACATGCAGGGTGGAGGTATGGCGTAGGCGGTGCTCAGAGTCATTTGCTTCTAAGACATTGTCTTGATGGTCTTCAGTCTGCCAGCCTTGGGCATATGGAAATAAGAGATGCCACGTCCTTCCTTGAGAAGCCTTTAGTTTGGTAGAACAGTCCCTGTATATATATCATTACAATAAAGTGGATCATTGGAAAGACACAGTTAATAAAAAGCTTACTAAGGTAGCACACACATGGTGCACATTTCCCAATGTACTGAATAAGGAGTAATAATCAAGGAAGGATCCTATTGTGGGTGAAGACTCTATCTCTCTGGTAACATCCTAAGCCATGAGACATAGAAAGCCTCCCTCCCTCATTAAATCCTCTGTGCATTTGCAATATATGTTAGGTATCTCTGATAATTAAGTCTACAGTAACAATTACAAAAACAAAGAAGGGCAGAAACAAAAAGACTGTAATAATTTTGAAATCCAAAAAGGAGAAAAACAAAACTAGTGAAGAAAAGCTGTACACATTTTTATTTGTTCTTAATTTAATTTCTTTTTCTTTCTCCTTTTTTTTTTTTCCTGGCCCTGTCATAAGGTATGCGGGATCTTAGTTCCTAGTTCCCCAACCAGGGATTGAACCCAGACCCCCTGCAGTGGAAGTGTGGAGTCTTACCACTGAACCATCAGGGAAATCGCTGTACGACAGGAAGGCAATGGCCGTGTGTGACAGAGCAAATGAGCAGACCGGCGCTTAGAGTCAAAACAGGTTCTTGTCCCAGTCCTATAACTTCTTTAGGATTCCTAAGCTATCTGTTGAAAACTGGCAATGATAACAAATGCTTAATAATAGTACCAACCTCATAGGGTTGTTGGGGGGATGAAGTGATATGTTACCAAGTATGTTGCTTGGCAAACAGTTAATAATGGGAGCTGTTATTATTAATTGATAAAAATATATATCTGATTAATGCAGATATATATTTGCATTAATATTTTCACTCTTAACTCTATCAGAGGCATTCAGAAAGCTTTAGCTCTGAAGATTCTAAGACAGTGTGGCTCTGGGGTGGGGAACAGGCATCCGTATTTTTTAAAAGCTCTGCAGATGGTGCTAGTGTAGAGCCAAGACAGAGCAGCCTTCATGGGCTCAGGGACTGGTGACTTTCAACTCTGTGCAGAAGGGCCTCTGTTTAGCACCTTGGAATACAGGTTTCCAGGCCCCCATTCCACATTTGTGATCTGTGGATATGGAGTAAGATCCACGAATGATATGATGAAGAGGGAACCAGACCATATATTGAAATACACTGGATGTTACTGGCTCCCTGTGAATGAATGGGAAGATATAACTCAAACTCACTGGGAGGGTAAAATATTTTTGTGAACACATATCAACTAAACCATGTGAGTTTTGAAAGTTCACTTCACAGATTCATACAGACCCAACTCAGAAAATCAGATTTTGCTCTTCCCAATCATCTAGAAGAATAAGACTTGGAGATCCCCTCAGCCCCCTGGATTTATTTTTGTCTATAACCTAGAGAAAATGAATGCAAACAGCTAAGCAGTACCACCTGGGTAGTGCATGCTGGAAGGTATCAGACCCTGCAATCAAATCATCTAGATCTCATGTTTTCAGTCCAGAGACGGAGCCTTTGTGAGGTAGGACTCAACTCAGAAGCTCCAATAAGCGTTTGTTGAACAGAAATGGATTGGACTGCCATCATCCTGCCAAAACATTTAATATCTTGTCCTACTACAGCTGCAGCACAGTTCAGAGGGGCCCAGAAATAGTGAGCAGGCACAAAGCAGGACATACAGAGCGGAAAGGCCATTCTCAGGCAATAAATGGCTGTGGCCAGCACTTTGCAGAGCTTTTGGAAGAAGTGCAAATCTTAAATCCCAGAATGGCACAGACAATGACGTCGATACAGGTTATAGGAATACCACTGATGAAGGCTCCAAAGAGCCTGAGTGTAAGGCAGCTCCGTGCAGGGAGTTTGACAGTTTTCAGCTGCGCATTAAAATTGATAACACCTGTTCTGATCTAATGTGTGTGCATGCTCAGTTGCTCAGTTGTGTCTGACTCTGCGACGCTATGGACTGTAGCCACCAGGTTCCTCTGTCCATGGGATTCTCCAGACAGGAATACTAGAGTGGGTTGCTACGCCCTCCTGCAGGGGATCTTCCCAACTCAGCCATCGAACTTCTGTCTCCTGCGGCTCCTGCACTGGCAGGCGGGTTCTTTACCACCGAGGCACCTGGGAAGCCAGTTCTGATCTAACATAGGACACAAAAGGTGTGGGATACCAAAGCGGTCAGCAGGCGGCAGCACTAGATGATGAAGAGAATCAACGGCCTGAGAGAGAACTAGTTCCCTCGGCCCTCCTGGCAAAGGTTTCAGGAGGAGTGTGTATTCACAGTGTAATTGTCTGTGGTTTTTAATAAACATTCATACACTTTTTAAAAAATTGCAAGTAGAAAATGATAGTTTTATTCCTTTGCTAGGAAAAGGGAGAAACAGTGGGCTCTTGCCCTTGAAAACTATGAAAACAAACACTAATAGTTTTTTTAATACTGGGGCTCTTGCCCGCCCCCTTTTTTAAATGTAAGGTTTTTATTTTTTAATACAAAGTTTTTTGAATACAAGGGCTCTTGCCCTTGAAAACTATGAAAACAAACACTAACAGTTTTTTGAATAGTAGGTCTGGCTATTTTTTAGTCCATTTGTTCCATTATCCTATACTAATCCTTTTGTTTCTTCATGTTTCCATATAGATCATTACCTTAAAAAATCTTATTCCTTGCTAAGTGTGCTGAACTTTGCATAAGCACAGTCCAACTGCTGAGCAGGTTTATGGGGGGATGGGGGCGGTGCTGACTAAAGCAGCCTTTTGGGATGTATTGGAAGAGAAAAAGGAAATTAACTATCTTTGTATAGAATGATTGCTTCAAAATTTTTTGCATATTATATTATTGTTAGAAAATATCATTGTCCTGGAACCTGCGATTATGGCAAGCATTTTTAAGAATCTTGGAGGTTGTTCATGCAACAGTTGAAGTTCCCTATGATGATGGCAAGATGTGATGAAAGAGAAAATCATGAGTCATTTTATCTTAAGTTCAACAGAGGGACATGACCAGAAGGTCAATGAGTGATAGCAACAGAGCAGAGCGCTACCAAATATTACATATCAAATGAGGAAATATTTTTCACTCAAAAAGGAAAGTAATATATCTAGAGGCAACAATGGTGAGCTAAGAGATCGCCAAAGTCCCTTCTGCTCTCTGAACTAACAGAACCAGGATGATTAAGATATGAACAGGTGGTACTTGAGAGATTTTCAAGGGAAGTTATTCCTTGACTTGGTTGTGGTTAGTGTAAGAGGTTTAAAAAAACATTAAGTGAGAAAGATGTAGATACATGTTTTTGCCAGCGAACTAGGATTCTAGAGAGCACTAAGATGGATTGAAAATAAATCCATTTGGGGAAGAAAAAAAAAAAAAAAGGACTTAAAAGGAATGAATCCCAGAGTTGTGTGTGGATAGCAGGATTGATAAAGGGTCTTGCATTTGCCCAGTGACCAAGCATAAATGACAAGGAACATAGTTAAACTGATAGTCTTATTGATAGGCTGCCATCTTGGAATGACAGTTAAAGCTATTAGATTCAGCATACATATAGTGTGTGTGTGTGCAAATGCGCACGAGCACAAACGCTCAGTTGTGTCCCACTATTTGTGACCTTATGTACTGTAGCCCGCCAGGCTCCTCTATCCATGGAATTTTCCAGGGAAGAATACTAAAGTGGTTTGCCATTTCCTACTCTAGAGGATCTTTCTGACTCAGGGATTGAACCCATGTCCCCTGCGTCCCCTGCATTGGCAGGCAGATTGTGCCACTTGGTGTATTGCTGAATTTTTCTGTTGTTTTGGTTTAGCGTGGTTTGGTTTGTGTTCAGAAGGTGTTTTTGTTTCTTTCTTTGTTTTTGTTTTTAGGGTGAATTTTCCCTGGGCAATAGAGGAAAATATTTAGCTCTTGAGGTTTTTACCTCCAGGTATAATCCCAGTTGCTCAATACTCTGAACAAGCTATAGAGGACACTGAACTTGGATAAAAACAGTCTTTAATTACAGTTCTTTATAAACGGCTGGACTTCCCTAGTGGCTCAGACGGTTTGAGCCCTGGGTTGGGAAGATCCCCTGGAGAAGGAAATGGCAATCCACTCGAGTACTATTGCCTGGAAAATCAACACTCTTTCCATATTTCTACATCCTAAACGTAAACACCAGGCTCTGTAACTTTTCTGAATGTTTAATATTTACTGTTCTTTTCCTGCTGTGTTTGGGTGAGGGTCTAAATACTTCAACTGAATTTATCCAGTCTGGTGTTTTTTATTTCTTAGTTATTTTTATTAATTAAGTAGTAACAAAGAGTTCCTAAGTAGTCCTGGAAGCTGTCTCTTATACACATCTAGATGTGTATAAGAGACAGCCACCAGGTTCCTCTGTCCATGGGATTCTCCAGACAGGAATACTAGAGTGGGTTGCTACGCCCTCCTGCAGGGGATCTTCCCAACTCAGCCATCGAACTTCTGTCTCCTGCGGCTCCTGCACTGGCAGGCGGGTTCTTTACCACCGAGGCACCTGGGAAGCCAGTTCTGATCTAACATAGGACACAAAAGGTGTGGGATACCAAAGCGGTCAGCAGGCGGCAGCACTAGATGATGAAGAGAATCAACGGCCTGAGAGAGAACTAGTTCCCTCGGCCCTCCTGGCAAAGGTTTCAGGAGGAGTGTGTATTCACAGTGTAATTGTCTGTGGTTTTTAATAAACATTCATACACTTTTTAAAAAATTGCAAGTAGAAAATGATAGTTTTATTCCTTTGCTAGGAAAAGGGAGAAACAGTGGGCTCTTGCCCTTGAAAACTATGAAAACAAACACTAATAGTTTTTTTAATACTGGGGCTCTTGCCCGCCCCCTTTTTTAAATGTAAGGTTTTTATTTTTTAATACAAAGTTTTTTGAATACAAGGGCTCTTGCCCTTGAAAACTATGAAAACAAACACTAACAGTTTTTTGAATAGTAGGTCTGGCTATTTTTTAGTCCATTTGTTCCATTATCCTATACTAATCCTTTTGTTTCTTCATGTTTCCATATAGATCATTACCTTAAAAAATCTTATTCCTTGCTAAGTGTGCTGAACTTTGCATAAGCACAGTCCAACTGCTGAGCAGGTTTATGGGGGGATGGGGGCGGTGCTGACTAAAGCAGCCTTTTGGGATGTATTGGAAGAGAAAAAGGAAATTAACTATCTTTGTATAGAATGATTGCTTCAAAATTTTTTGCATATTATATTATTGTTAGAAAATATCATTGTCCTGGAACCTGCGATTATGGCAAGCATTTTTAAGAATCTTGGAGGTTGTTCATGCAACAGTTGAAGTTCCCTATGATGATGGCAAGATGTGATGAAAGAGAAAATCATGAGTCATTTTATCTTAAGTTCAACAGAGGGACATGACCAGAAGGTCAATGAGTGATAGCAACAGAGCAGAGCGCTACCAAATATTACATATCAAATGAGGAAATATTTTTCACTCAAAAAGGAAAGTAATATATCTAGAGGCAACAATGGTGAGCTAAGAGATCGCCAAAGTCCCTTCTGCTCTCTGAACTAACAGAACCAGGATGATTAAGATATGAACAGGTGGTACTTGAGAGATTTTCAAGGGAAGTTATTCCTTGACTTGGTTGTGGTTAGTGTAAGAGGTTTAAAAAAACATTAAGTGAGAAAGATGTAGATACATGTTTTTGCCAGCGAACTAGGATTCTAGAGAGCACTAAGATGGATTGAAAATAAATCCATTTGGGGAAGAAAAAAAAAAAAAAAGGACTTAAAAGGAATGAATCCCAGAGTTGTGTGTGGATAGCAGGATTGATAAAGGGTCTTGCATTTGCCCAGTGACCAAGCATAAATGACAAGGAACATAGTTAAACTGATAGTCTTATTGATAGGCTGCCATCTTGGAATGACAGTTAAAGCTATTAGATTCAGCATACATATAGTGTGTGTGTGTGCAAATGCGCACGAGCACAAACGCTCAGTTGTGTCCCACTATTTGTGACCTTATGTACTGTAGCCCGCCAGGCTCCTCTATCCATGGAATTTTCCAGGGAAGAATACTAAAGTGGTTTGCCATTTCCTACTCTAGAGGATCTTTCTGACTCAGGGATTGAACCCATGTCCCCTGCGTCCCCTGCATTGGCAGGCAGATTGTGCCACTTGGTGTATTGCTGAATTTTTCTGTTGTTTTGGTTTAGCGTGGTTTGGTTTGTGTTCAGAAGGTGTTTTTGTTTCTTTCTTTGTTTTTGTTTTTAGGGTGAATTTTCCCTGGGCAATAGAGGAAAATATTTAGCTCTTGAGGTTTTTACCTCCAGGTATAATCCCAGTTGCTCAATACTCTGAACAAGCTATAGAGGACACTGAACTTGGATAAAAACAGTCTTTAATTACAGTTCTTTATAAACGGCGTGACTTCCCTAGTGGCTCAGACGGTTTGAGCCCTGGGTTGGGAAGATCCCCTGGAGAAGGAAATGGCAATCCACTCGAGTACTATTGCCTGGAAAATCCCATGGACAGAGGAGCCTGGTAGGCTACAGTCTATGGGGTCACAAAGAGTATTGGTTCGATTTTGAATTTTTATCTCATTATTTCACTCAAATCCTAAACAATCTAGGAATTTAGATATCATAACTATTTGAATGATGAAACTATAATAATAGTTTCAGCAAGAGAGACATGCAAGAATTTTGAACCTGTTCTTAAGGAAGGAAGTAGGGAGGTAATTGTGCCTGGATTTCTGCTCAAAGTAAGATTTGGGGAGAGTCTGGTGAAAAGTGTGGCCTAGGGTCATGTCCAGAGAAGGCGATGGCACCCCACTCCAGTACTCTTGCCTGGAAAATCCCATGGATGGAGGAGCCTGGTAGGCTGCAGTCCATGGGGTCGCAAAGAGTTGGACACGACTGAGCAACTTCACTTTCACTTTTCACTTTCATGCATTGGAGAAGAAAATGGCAGCCCACTCCAGTGTTCTTGCCTGGAGAATCCCAGGGGCGGGGGAGCCTGATGGGCTGCTGTCTATGGGGTCGCACAGACTCGGACACAACTGAAGCCACTTAGCAGCAACAGCAGGGTCATGCCAGCAGTAGTTCAGCATCCTCTTCAGAGAGTGATCAAGGCTTTGATAGCTCAAGAATACACTTTTCTCAAAACTTTCCAGCAAAATATTTGAAACAGTGAAGAGTCTTTTAGTTTCATATTCATCAAAGAGCACATCAACTTGGATAATATGTTGGCTGATAAAACTATTGATATATATTTTTAAATAATGGTGTTAAAAGTCCAAGGGATTATATAGCAAGCATGAAGAACATAATTGAAGAATTAGAACAACATCACTTGCCAAAACCTGTAAGCTAAATTTAAGTTACACTGCCCAGGAAATCACTCAGCTTTATGCACTGTTGTATCTTCATTAAAAAAAAAAAAGCAAAAGGCCTCAAATATTTTAGAGGGGGAAAAAAGCCAGTATGCTATCAGACTTATATTTGACATCATCTGCAATGTCTGGGATCTGGGTGGGGCTCCCTGGTTTTCCTGCAGGAAGGACGTTTCTCCCCTTCCAGCCCTGCACTGATGAGCTCTCCCCAGTCGCCAGTCCTGCAATAACCTTTCATTAGCACCCACTGGGAGCCTTTAGAGAAGAGACTGTCAGTGGGTGTAGATTGCCCTTGTGTCTATGGCTCCCAGGAGTTCTATTATCTAAAAACTGCCTTTAGCAGTTTGTGAATATGTTTAGATGAGTTCTCCTTACCTGCTTGTGTGTACCTGACATCCATCTCTTCCTCTCCTCACTTGAGGCCACAGGTGAAGTGTGCTCACGTCATCTCTGCTTGCAGGACCTGTCGTCTCTTGGACTTCAGGTTACTTAGTTGCCCTACAGACTGAGCTCTCTGATAGTTTCAAGATAATTTAGGATTGTGCAGTTTATCAGGCTTTTGTCATTGTTGTTCTTAGTGCAGGAGCAACACTCTTTCCATATTTCTACATCCTAAACGTAAACACCAGGCTCTGTAACTTTTCTGAATGTTTAATATTTACTGTTCTTTTCCTGCTGTGTTTGGGTGAGGGTCTAAATACTTCAACTGAATTTATCCAGTCTGGTGTTTTTTATTTCTTAGTTATTTTTATTAATTAAGTAGTAACAAAGAGTTCCTAAGTAGTCCTGGAAGTAACTGAGTAGTCTTAGAAGAAAGTTACAATTATTTAATATCACAAAATAGTGAATAATATTAATATTTACTAAATATTAATATTACTAATATAATGATAATTATATCTATATGTTTTTGAATTTTAGCTCTTTTTTTGAGTGTCATTTCCTCCTCTGTCTCTTTGATAATATTAAATATACTTATATTAAAGTGATTTTTATTTATTTATTTAATTTATTTATCTGTTGGCTATGCAGCATGTAGGATCTTAGTTCACCGGCCAGGGGTTGAACCTGTGCCCCCTGCATTAGAAGTGTGGAGTCTTAAGCCCTAGACTATCAGGGAAGTCCCTAATGTGATTTCTAGATTGCTCTGTTATTTCCAGTTCACCAGCACCAGCAGTGAAATTGCCTCTTGGATTTTAATTTGTGTTAACTTTCTCAGGAATAATTTTTCACTTCGAGTACGAATTTGAAACCTTTTTTTGAGTAGTTCATTTCTCTCTGTGTGTGCCCATCAGCTGTCTCCAGAAACTGTATTGATGTCTCTATCCTTGGGTCCAGGGTCCAGAACAAGATCTTATTTTTGTAACATGGAGGTCTTACTGCACATGTAGTGGCATTGCCTATGGCATCTCCAAGCTGGTGGGTGGTCTGGTGCATGTCCTAGTTGCATAGTAGCTCTTACCCTACCCACAGGAGCAGACCTGGGTAGGGGTCATCACTTTTATCAGTCATTATCCCTTGATGTCTGATCATGTAGATACACACATATACATATATCTATTTGCTGTTTTAAATATTGATTGTTTCATCATTTCAAACCTTAAGTACCCCTTTACATTACATACTTAAGCACACATTTTATAGATATCTTTGGATCTCATATCACCAAACAAAAGAAACTATTAGGCAGAATCTCCTTCAACTTCCTATGTCTACCAGTAAAACCATATAGCACTTATCTCCTTGTTAGAAGGGCAATATCTTTTCTCTTAGCTTTAGTGTGTAAGCCCTTTTACATTCTCAAGAACCTATCAATCTTCCTGCTCTTTGTTATCATTAATTTGACCTTCTCTACTATCTTCTTTCCATCAATATTTCAAAATTAATCTCTCCAATAATAAAAACTAAAAAAGAAAATAAAAAATACCTCCTCTGACAACAGTTTCTTTCTTCAGCCACAAATCTCCATCTTTCTCTTGGCAGTCAGACTCCTGAGTGAATTTTCCATAGCTGCTGTTTTCATCAACTCTCCTCTCCTCTCCCTACTGAATACACTTCTATCTGGCTTCTCTTCTGAATGCTCCACAGGAACTGTTTTCACTGAGGCCACCCACATCTCTGCTGGACACTTGAGTTCTCATCCTGATCTTTCTCACTAATATCAGATACTTTTTACTCAGTCCTCACAAATTTCCTTTTTGCCTAAACCCTAAAATTCTGTCGTTCCTGTGATTCTAAGCCCTTTCTAGTCCTTGTTTACACCCTGTCCCTCATAATCTCTCCCAGTCACTCATATAGCTTCAATTACTACACATGTACTGAAAGTTTCTCTCTATATATCCACACCACTCTCACTCTAGATTCATAATCAATCGCCGAGTTGTTGTTTTTTTTTAACTTGGATCTCATAGGCACTTAAAATTCAGCATGTGCAAATAAAATGAATTATTTTTCTCCCCCAAGCTGCTATTTCTTCAGAATTCTCTATCTTTGTAAATGGTACAATCAGCTGCTCATTTCCTAAAGCCGGAAATCTGGAAATAATCTTGAATGCTCCCTCTTCCTCACTTTCTTTGCCATGCCTTGCTAATTCTATCTCCTGAATAGTTTTCATAATTTTCTTACTCCATTTCCACAGCTACCAGTCTAGTGAATATCACCGTCTTACTGGTATGAAGATTAACATCACGGAGTGATTAATAACCTCTTAAATATTCTTCTTTCTAACGTATTTATTTTCACTCATTTATTCAGAAATGTTTTGTTTATATGTGCAAGATAACGCATGTGCCAGGCACTCTGACAAATATTAAAAAAAAAAAAAGCTTTATAAACCATTTTTCAAATAGAGTGAGAAACACATAAAAAGTCAAAATGAGTCAAATAGTGATGCCTGCATCAAGGATACTACAGAGAAGTGCCAGACAAGTTCAGAATAAAAAGTGCTACTCCCTTCTTGAGGGGAAGCGGTAGGAGGTTTCATAGAAAAGGGGTATTTGAGCTGAACTCTGTTGATTTGGTCTTGAGAGTATTGAGCTGAAAAAAGAAAAAAGGAAGGAGTTGTGGAAAGGAAGGAAGGAAAAAAGAAGAAGAATACAGTGAAGTAAGACCTGGAGAGTGCAAGGATGCACTTATTGAATCTGGACCCGGCAAGTTGCTGGAGGATATGTAGTATAAGTCAGCTGAGACACAACAGTGAACATAATTCATGGGAACGCATTGTTTCCACATTTCCTACCGCTCTATGCATTGCATTTTGTTACAAATGTATAGAGATAGAGAGGGCCATGTATGAAGTTCATAACGGATTGAAGGAGGAAGGAGATCCCTCTGGTCTCTGGAAAAATGAGATATAGCCCAGAATGATAAAATGACCTTTCAGAGCACCTTACTCATCATGTCTAACAACTTCAGAGTCACATTTTGTCTGGTTCCTTCCTCCACCTGTGATATTTACAAGAAAAAAATTACTTTTAGTGAATCCTTGTTATGATAGGAGGCTTTATTACCTCTTAGTACCTGTAGGAACAAATACCTACCACCTTCCAGTGGTCAAAATGTTTTAGTTATAGCTCTAAGTGGCTGCTACATAAATTAAAAAAAAAAAATCCATAGCATCACTGACTCAATGGACATGAAACTGAGCAAACTCAGGGAGATAGTGAAGGACAGGGAAGTCTGGTGTGCTGCATGCAGTCCAGGGGGTCACAAAGAGTTGGATGTGACTTAGAGACTGAACAACTAAGTGACTGCTACATAAAAAAAAAGAAAAAAAAAAACCTTAGCATATAAGAATATGGGATTGAGGTAAAACCTCTTCCTCTGCATGATTACAGCCCATATATCGAGTTATTCTAATACACCTTCCATTGTGAGAGCATTGGAATAAATGTGAAACTGCTGCTTTAGGTTTGCAATCTGGTTCATGAATTTAAAAATTGTAATTATTATTTTAGGTGTCAAATATAGTACTTTTATTTCTATGAAACAGAGTAAACAAGAAAGAAATGTGAGAGGGCAATTATCTCTAACTTAAATCCTAAGATACTTAAATCATCTCTTGTTTCCTTTGCACTATATATTGATTTCCTAATTCTGTAAGGGACACTTAACACCTCTATTTATATATTAATGACAGGAAGAACAACTTTATACTTTCAGCTGAAGGAGATTATTAAGAAAGAGGCACTCGATATTGTACGAGGAAGCATTTTTTTAGTTTAATGTAATCCATAAATTATAATTGAGCATATCTAAAACAATTATAAACAGAGAAATCTACTCTGAACTAATCTTTGCTATTTATATTTAAGTCAATTATTTAAAGAAAGGCATTTTCCCATAGAACTTTATGTTTCCCCCTCCCCAAATCTATGTAAGATTTTTTCCTCAGAAGACTAGCTTTAACATACTCCATTTATTTTTTGAATTTATTCTTCTCATCTTTTTTGGACCTAAAATTTATATCTATCTAATTTTTTCTTAATGCTAAGATAATGTATCCTGTTTTGCATTTTTCTTCTTCAAACAGGCTCAGTTATCCAAATTAAAAAAAAAAAAAAGAAAACTTATCTTTTCCTGACTCTGCTACATTTTAGAGTTTTAACCTAATCTTTCTTCCTTTATGGACGATCTAAATTTTATAAGCTTTTGTTTTTTCATTTACATCATTTCATTCATTTGTTCATCTATGCATTCAAAACAAATATGCACTGAATTTCAACTACTTTTAAGAGCCAAATCAACTATTTCCTTCTTAATAAAGCCTTTTTTGAAGTCCATTTTCCCTTCTCCTAAGACGCCCTTGATCCTTTCCTTCCATGAATTCCCATTACTCTCTTTAATTTACTTGCATTGTTTTGTTTCATACTTTGGTTATTTGTATGTGTTATTTTTAAAACTTTCTAATTAAAAGCTCTTTGAGGGTATAATCTTGTCTCCTGAATTTCTAATGAGTTACTTAGACAATTCCCTTCAATGAAGTTCATTAAGTACTTAAAATATTCAATGCATTAGTTTCTAAAATTTATGTTTCATCAGACAGGTTTAAAGAAGGAACTCAAAGTAGCATAAACAAATTGAACAAAGACTCAGAGATGGGAAGCATGAAATGTGGTTTCACAACATCTAATCCACTTGTGGGCTTCCCAGACATCTTAGAGGTGAAGAACCCACCTGCCAATGCAGGGGACAAGTCACAAGAGAGGTGAGTTCGATCCCTGCACCAGAAAGATGCCCTGGAGGAGGAAGTGGCAACCCACTCCAGTATAATCCCATGGACAAAGGAGCCTGGCGGGCTGCATTCCACTGGGTGCAGAGAGTTGACTGTGGCTAGGCATAAATGCACACACACACAGCCAATCCACTTCTGTTAGATAGAAGGACCTGGAAAGGAGCTAATGGGAGGAAAATTGGGAGTGGCATATGGAAAACTATATTACTATGGCCACTCCCCAGAAAGTCTTTTCACCTTTCTTCTGGTAACCGTCCCAGGCCTTTCCTACATCAGCCTGCACTGTGTGTGTTAAGTCCCCTTAGCTGGTATAGATGTATACCATGTGTCATGGGCTTGGTATAGCAAATTAACTCTATTTCTGGTTGCAGAAAAATGTCCTTCGTATGATTTGGTTTTTTCCTAGAGTTAACAAGGTAATTTTCCCTAGGGATGCTGAGCTGAAAGGGCTTTTCTGGAGTTGCTGACAGGAATTCACTCCCCAGAGTCTGCCTGCTAATAAAGCTGAGGCAAGCCAAGGAATGAAAATAAGGGAAAAAAGATAGTGACTTCAGTCAAATCTCTGAATAGTCATGTGAGAGTTCAATGCATCCTTAACTTCTCAGTTACATAACCCAACAAATTGTGGTTTTGATTTTTAGGAGTTTGCTTCTTGTACTTAATTGGACTTGAGTTTCTATCAGTTACATGATAAGGGGAGTGGATGATGTTGAAAGGTGGTTTGTATTTTTACTCTAAAGATGGAAGATCACTGAGGACTTTTAGAATCAGAAAATCAGAATTATATTAGCTTTTTATTTGTCCATTCTCTGATTATTCTTCTTAACACCAGTGGTCTTTACCTGTTTCTTCTACTCAACCTTTTCCACAGAATTGTTACTAGATTCAAACCAGTTTTACTGTGTTTCAGTTGTGTAACTTTAAATGATTCATTTTAACGTGGGACTTCGAATTCCTCATCCATAAAATGGGGTTAGTAAATTTACCTCGTAGGCCTTCCTGGAGGGCTCAGTGGTAAAGTATCCATCTGCAGTGCAGGGGATGCCAGAGACGTGGGTTCAGTCTTTGAATGGGGAAGATCCACTGAAGGAGGAAATGGCAACCCAGTCTAGTAATCTTGCCCAGAAAATCCTGTAGTCAGAGGAGCCTGGTGGGCTTCAGTCCATGGTTTCTTAGCAGAGTCAGATGTGACTGAGTGACTAAACAACAAACAAACCTCAGAGTTTAGTTGTGAAGATTAGAATAATAATAACAAATGCAGAGTGATTGAAATAGAGTAAAGGCTCAATGTGAAGTAGCTATATGGTATAGAAAGTAAAGTGTAAATTCTCACTCTTTCCCAATGGGTAAACACTGATAAAGTATTTGCAGTGAATACTTTCATGTCTTATTTTTACATTTATGTGCAGTATTTTACATTTTTATTAATGAATCTTGGAATGCAAGGAGATCCAGTCAGTCAATCCTAAAGGAAATCAGTCCTGAATATTTATTGGAAGGATTGATGCTGAAGCTGAAACTCCAATACTTTGGCCACCTGATGCGAAGAACTGACTCATTTGAAAAGACCCTGCTGCTGGGAAAGATTGAAGGTGGGAGAAGGGGACAACAGAGGATGAGATGGTTGAATGGCATCATTAATTCAATGGACATGTATTTTAGTAAACTCTGGGAGCTGGTGATGGCCAGGGAAGCCTGGCATGCTGCAGTTCATGGGGTTGCAGAGTCGGACACGACTGAGCAACTGAACTGAACTGAATTAATTAATGAATCATATACCTAATAAATAGGTTCTTCCTTTGAAATGTTTCATATGCACCATTTCCTTTCCATTCCAATTGCTATAATGCAATTTTTGACCTGAATATCTGGACAGATTTGTCAGCCCATATTGCTTCTCTTTTAGCCTATGATGTATTCTGCCATTAGATTAATCTTTCAAAAGCATGGAGCTTTTTTAATAAATAAGAACTTGCACTTTTTTTTCTTACTGCCAGCTACCAACTGCACTAGGTATAAGTTTCTTTGTTTCAACTGCAAAATGTTTCATAAAAATTAACATTAGCTACATACCATTTCTTTACTTTTATTCAGCTCTAGTAGTATATAATTTACATAAAATAAGTCTCATTTGTTTTAAGTATAGAGTTTGGTGAATAATGGCTATTGTATACAGGCTTAGAAACATGACTATGATTAAGGTACAGAACACATTCATTAGTCTTAAAAGCTCCCTCATGACCCTTTGACATTGAGAAACTGCCCAATAGATCATGCTATTATCATAGTTTTACACTTTCAAATTTCGTATCAATGGAATCATGAAGCAAACAGTCTTTTTTTTAAAAATTAATTTATTTTGATTGGAGGATAATTTTTTACAACATTGTGGTGGGTTTTGCCATACAAGATGACTCATCCATGGGTGCACATGTGTCCCCTCTTTCTAACCTCCCCTCCAACCTCAGTCCCTACCCCGTCCCTCGGCATTGTCCCAGAGCACTGACTTTGAGTGCCCTGCTTCATGCACTGAACTTGCACTGGTCATCTATTTTACATATGATAATATATGTTTCAATGCTATTCTCTCAAATCACCCCACCCTCGTCTTCTCCCACGTAGTCCAAAAGTCTGTTCTTTATGTCTGTGTCTGTTTTGCTGCCTTGCGTTTAGGATCATCGTTACCATCTTTCTAAATTCCATATATATGCGTTAGTATACTGTATTGGTGTTTCTCTTTCTGACTTACTTCACTCTGTATAATAGCCTCCAGTTTTGTCCACCTCATTAGAACCGATTCAAATGTGTTCTTTTTTATAGCTGAGTAATATTCCATCATGTATATGTACCACAACTTCCTTATCCATTCATCTGCCAATGGACATTAGGTTGCTTCCATGTCCTAGCTATTGTAAACAGTGCTGCAATGAACATTGGGGTAAACATGTCTCTTTCAATTCTGGTTTCCTCAGTGTGTATGCCCAGCAGTGGGACTTATGGGTCATATGACAGTTCTATTTCCAGTTTTTTAAGGAACTTCCTCATGTTCTCCATAGTGGCTGTACCAGTTGAAGCAAACAGTGTTTTCTGTACCAGTTGAATCAAACAGTGTTAGACTTCTTTCAGTTAGCATGATGTTTTTTGATTTATGTTCTTTTTTTGTGCTAACTAGTACCCCCTAAGTATGCATGTAATATAATTTGTTTATCCATTTACCAATTAATGACCATTTAATAACATGTTTCCAGACTGGGCTTTTATTAAAAAAAACAAACAACAAACGGTTACTATGAAAATTTGCCTACATATATTTGTGTAACTCTATATGTTCATTTCCTGTGGTAAATACTTAAGTAAAACTGTTGGCTCCTAAAACAGATCCTGGCATGCATAGTTTTATTGTCATAAAGTAGCACTATTTTCCAAAGTAGATGCACCATTTTGCATACTAGCAGCAACATATGAAAGTTGCAGCTAATATTTAGTCTTTAAATATTTTTACTCCCTTATTGTTCTTCTCTTTCTGAGACTACATTGTATATGCTTGTTTTCTTTGTATTTTCTCTGTTCTTTACATAGGATAGTAGATCCCTGACTCTACTAGACAACAATTCTCTTTCCTCCGTCTCCTGCATCATTTTACCTTTAAGCTCATCTGCAGAATTTCTAATTTCATATATAGTATTTTTCAGTTCTTGAATATCCTTTGGTTCTTTTTATTATTTATATTTCTCTGTTTAAATAGTTCCTATTTTTTTATGTACAGCAAACTTAGATTCTTTCACTTCACTGAGGATTGTTATATCAGCGATTTTAAAATCCTAGTTGGCTTATTCCAACATACAAGATAATCTAGAGGTTGATCTCAACTATTTTCTTTTTTCTTAACAATCTATTATATTTTCCTAAATTTTTATACATCAGATAATTTTGGATTCTATCTTGAACATCATGAATGTTAAGATACGGAGACTCTGAATTCTATTGTTTTTCCTTCAAAGAGTATTATTTCTTTTATTTTAGCAGGAATTTATCTTGGTTAGATTCCAGCTACAAACTGTGCAATGGCTCCCAAATTAACTCAGATCTATTTTCTTTAAGTGAACTGTTATGGACCTATTGCATCAAGTATTGTTTGGGAGTCTACTAAAGACATAGGCAGATAGAATTTAAGCATTCCCTTTATGTCTATATTCTCTTCCTTCAGATTCCCCCTCTTTAACAGTTTCCCCTGCATTCAGTCTTCTGATTCCCCAAGCCAAGAAATCACTCACTGGTTTTCCTGCCACACTGATTGCGCCTGGCTCTAGATTAACAGATGCAAAAAAGGAGAAAGCATTCTGCAGAAGTCTCTGTGTGTGGATTCCTTACAAGAATCTTCCTGGTTCTGTTTACCTGGTTCTGTTCCTTTATGTGACTGTTTTTTTGTGTTATGTCCAAGAGTTTATGGCTGTTATCTTCAGGAAGGTCAATCTAATAAGATCTTTCACAGCCATTACCAGAAGCCAGTACTTCATATTTCTTAAAAATAGTAGTGTCAATCTAGAAAATAAATTTATTCAGGCCATTAATTCTTTATCCTTCCATCCACATGTTTAACTCAAATTGATCTTATAAGACACTAGAAACTCAGTTCTCAACTGGTCTTTTTCTAGCTGCAGCTTGGATTGTTTCTCTTTGAATCTTTCTTTTTCTTTCTCCTTCTCTTCCTTTCTTCCCTCCCTCCCATCCTTCCTTCTTTTTCTTTCTCTCTTTATTTCTCTTATTCTCTCTGTCTCTTCTATGTTTGTTGAAGTTTTGGACAATTCTTGACATCAAGCATACTAACTTATTTGAACTAACAACACAGAATATCTAAACTTTACACATTTTCAGTGATCTCCAGCTCAAGTAGTTTTTTGCTGAACTCACACTTAATACAGACTTGACCAACTTGTACTTGAAAGCCATATTCTCATACCTGTTAATTCCTTTTTTGTTCAGGAGGGTAGTGTGATGGTGGTAGTTACCTGAACTTACAATCAGAGGATATAGTACCAAGTTTAAACTTTTATGCCTAGGATCTAATATCTCCATCTATGAAATAGGTATATTATGTGAAATGCCAAGCTGGATGGATCACAGGCTGAAATCAAGATTGCTGGGAGAAATATCAACAACTTCAGATATGCAAATAACTGATAATAGCAGAAAGTGAAGAGGAAGAAAGGAGCCTCGTGCTGAGGGTGAAAGAGGAGAGTGGAAAAGCTTGCTTAAAACTCAGCATTCAGAAAACTAAGATCTTATCCCACCACTTCATGGTAAATAGAAGGGGAAAAAGTGGAAGCAGTGATGGATTTTATTTTCTCAGGCTCCAAAATCACTGTGGATGATGACTGCAGCCATGAAATTAAAAGATGCTTGCTCCTTGGAAGGAAAGCTATGACAAACCTAGGCAGTGTATTAAAAAGCAGAGACATCACTTTGCCAACAAAGGTCTGCATAGTCAAAACTATAGTTTTTCCAGTGGTCATGTATGGATGTGAGAGCTGGACCATAAAGAAGGCTGAGTGCTGAAGAACTTATGCTTTCAAATTGTGGTGCTGGAAAAGACTCTTTAGAGTCCCTTGGACAGGAAGGAGAGCAAACCAGTCAATCCTAAAGGAAATCAACCCTGAATATTCATTGGAAGGACTGATGCTGAANGACCATAAAGAAGGCTGAGTGCTGAAGAACTTATGCTTTCAAATTGTGGTGCTGGAAAAGACTCTTTAGAGTCCCTTGGACAGGAAGGAGAGCAAACCAGTCAATCCTAAAGGAAATCAACCCTGAATATTCATTGGAAGGACTGATGCTGAAGCTGAAGTTCTAATACTTTGGCCACCTGATGTGAAGAGCTTACTATTGGAAAAGACCCTAATGCTGGGCAAGACTGAAGACAAAAGGAGAAGGGGGCAACAGAGGATGAGATGGATGGCATCACTGACTCAGTGGACATGAATTTGAGTAAACCCTGAGAGATAGTGAAGGACAGGGAGGCCTAGCATGCTGCACTTCATGGGGTTATCGAGTCAGACATAACTTGGCGACTGAACAACACTCTTGAGTTGATTTAAGAATTTACACAGTGTATTATAAATGTGATTTTAGGTTTTTATAATTGCTTCTATAAATTTCAAGTTCTTTAGGGATTAAACCCTCTGGGGTGGAAGTGTGGAGTCTTAACCACTAGACTGCCAGGGAAATCCCATATAAATTCAATTTTTTAAGTAATAACAACAAAAGAATTTTAGAACTTAAGAAAAAGAACATTACCTAGATACCCTATTTAAATAATAAAACTCAGGGAAATGAGCAAATGTGAAATCTACGTCATGTGTAATAAAATACCATTGACTTTTTAAGAAGCAGATTATCTTTGGAAGTAGGGTATCTCTGCTTTAGGAACACATTTGGGGCTAATAATGCCCATTCTAAATATTATCTTTAAAAAAATGGGGGCCTGTGTCCTTGTATTATGACTTTAATATAATTTAAGTAAGACATTTATTTTGAAAATATAACTTTCAAGAATATCTGAGCAAATTCCTATGCCTTTATATTCCTATACCTTTATATTTGATTGCTGGCTGAGATCATGATAGTCTATAATTGTGCCCCCCTAAACTGCTACAATATTAACAAATCAAATTGATTGCAACCATTCATTCGTTCATTCAATGATTACAAACCACAAAGAGTCAGGCATACATCTTGGTGCTTATCGTACAGTAGTAAACAAACAGACTAAATACTTGATTTTGTGGTGCTGCTGTGCTTAGTTGCTCAGTCGTGTCTGACTCTGTGACCCCATGGACTGCAGCCCTTCAGGCTCCTCTGTGCAGGGGATTCTCCAACAAAGAATATTGGAGTGGGTTGCTATGCCCTCCTCCAGGGGATCTTCCCTGGACTGAACCCAGGTCTCCTGCATTGCCGGCAGATTCTTTACTGTCTGAGCTACCAGGGAAGCGCAATTTGGTGGCCTTACTTTCTGGTGCATGTGTGCTTTCTGGGCAACTCTTTGCAACCCCATGGACTGTAGCCCACCAGGGTCCTCCATCCATGGAATTTTCCAGGCAAGAATACTGGCATGGGTTGCCAGTCCCTACTCCAGGGGATCTTCCTGAATCAGTGGCTGAACCTGTCTCTTGCTTCTCCTCCATTGGTAGGTGGATTCTTTACCAATGTGCCACCTGAGAAGCCCTATCTTTTAGTAAGGAGAAACGAATATAGTCAGGTTATAATGTATATTCTGAAGCAAATGTAGGAAGTTAAGAAGAGAGGATAAATGAAGAGGAAAATGCTCTTTTTACATAGTTGAGTTGGTGAAGATATCTTTTGAAAATGACACCTGAGCAAAGACCTCATATGAATGTGGGATGGAGTTATAGAGCCAGTTAGGAGGAAGAGAGACATTGGAAGAGGGGATAGTAAATGGAAAGGTCTTGGAGTAAGAGATTGTTTAGTATCCTATAAACAAGCTAAGAGAGACGAAAGATTCAGAAATAATGGTAACACAAGAGCGACTGTGCAATTGCATTATGGGAGGTGGACATTAGTTATATTCAGAGTAAATAAGGGAAAATAATTTCTGATGGAATGGATCTTTGAGGTAGTATTTTTGGAAGTGTTTAGTAGGTAGGGATGGTGGTGGAAAGCCCAATAAAAGAAATCATTAGAATTTTCCCTGGAGACCAACAGATTTTATCTTCTGGGAGAAATGTAGAGATTAGGAAGAGAAGTAATGAGAGAAGCTGAATGAAGATGTGTGGGATTGAGAGTATGTTAGATATGGATCTCAGGATAAGGGGCTTGCATTTCACATAATAGGAGATACAGTTTCATTAAGCATTTTCAAGAACGGTTTAATTTGGTAAAGTGAAAATGAAAGTTGCTCAGTCATGTCCAACTCTTTGCGACCCCATGGAATATACAGTCCATGGAATTCTCCAGGCCAGAATACTGGAGTGGGTAGCCNTACAGTTTCATTAAGCATTTTCAAGAACGGTTTAATTTGGTAAAGTGAAAATGAAAGTTGCTCAGTCATGTCCAACTCTTTGCGACCCCATGGAATATACAGTCCATGGAATTCTCCAGGCCAGAATACTGGAGTGGGTAGCCTTTCCCTTCTCCAGGGGATGCTCTGAACCCAGGGATCAAACCCAGGTCTCCCGCATTGCAGGCAGATTCTTTGCCAGCTGAACCACAAGGAAAGCCCAAGAATACTGGAGTGAGTAGCCTATCCCTTCTCCAGGGGCAGATTCTTTACTAACTGAGCTATCAAGGAAGCCTCTTGATTTGGTAAGGACTAGATAAAAAGATGAATCTGACCTTGCTATATAGACTGTATGGAATGGAGAAGGGGTTTGTGGATGCATTAGCCTTAGAGACCAGGTGGATTGTGGCCAAATGGATACTAAACACTATCAGACTATGCTGGTAATTCTAAAAGTTGGGATTTGTCTTTTCTGTATTAATAGCGTTGATCTTTTGTCCAGGTTATAATAAAACATTGCCAGGAAGCTGAGCAGGTGGTCTACCTTGCATTGCCACAGTTTGACAGATTATGAGAGTTTATTTTTTATTTCTTTCAGAGCTGAAATATTAATTCTCATTGCCCCTATGAACTCTTTCTCAGTATATTATTTATATTTAACTTTTTAAACTAAAATACATATGTTTATGAGAAATGTTGTAGTAAAATTTCATCTAAGCATAACATTTTATTAATAACTTTTCTTCTGAAGCCCCTTGAAAGAAAAAAAAAGTGTTAACCTCCTGCTGTAAGTCTTTGGTCTTTTCAAAGAATGGAGTAATATTCTTGCTTTTTCTTTACTTTAGGAGACCTTGTTGTTTAATTTTCTTTATATATATAATTACTGGGAAAAAAAATCTTCCCACTTAATGACTTTCTAGACTGAAAGCAAACTGAGTCTCCATACCACTGTATTGAAGTATCTGAAAATACAATATAATATTCACCCTCAAGCCTACATTCCTTTTCTGATATTTTCATTTTTATTTCTGAGAAAGAAAAGTTTACCATCACAATAATTAACTTGTATACATACATTTTCAAAGTCAATTTCACTACTCCCCTGGTAATTATTTCCCCCCACCTCCACTCAATAGATTGTCTCTTCTGAACCATTTTTTTCCCCAGAAAATGCTAATAGTTTACATGTGTTATATTAACATCTTCTTTCACATCTATGGATCAACAGATATGTTTGGGAAATTTTCACAAGTTTCTTATTTGTAATTGACTTCACAGAGAGTTCCAGGATTTATTCCAAATATTATGTAACATGGTAAAAGACCATGAAATTCAATGTGGTTAATGTCACAACCTGGAAGATCACATGATCTGCAATGTAAATTGAATCCAATTTCTTATATTTTACTGATGCCTTTGTCACCTATTCATATGTTTGTTTCATTTTCTGTCTCATCTACATTTAATATGCTCCCTTACACTAAAATTAGCTAGTAGAAGACAGATACAGCCCCATAAAGAAAAGAGAAAAGAGGGAAGACCTAGGAATTCATTAATAATTCATTATTTTCATGTTATGGGTACCATAAATGCAACCAAATTTCATGATCAGCTTTTAACACTAAGTGCAAATGTCACTACATATATTGAAGTTTGAATCTGTGGAGAAGCATACCACATAAACACTAAAAATAGAATGAACCCTGAAAAATTAGTTACTCATGTGTCATGAGCCTTATATGCATTATTTTAGATAATCCTCACAACATTCCTACAATGAAGATACTATTATTATCTGTATTTTACAGCGGTGGAATATGAGTTTAGAGAGATTTTTGCACCAGGCAATAACATATTAAGTGTAGATCCAGGATTCAAATTAGCAATCTGATCCCAGAGTCCCAGCTCTTAATTGCATACCATATCTACAAACGAAAAGAAAAATAAAAAGCAAAATTTCCTGTTTTTTTAATTGCTTGTGGGATTCAGTGGTATGGTATGGGTTTATCTCCCTTAGGGGCTTTGACTGAGAAAGTGGAGAAAAAATAGGGAAGAGAATTTGGTTCATTTGCTTGTATTTACAGATAGTGATAAATGCTGTTTGTATGACAAGTCTATTGTGTTAAAATTCTTGAGTTTTTGCTAGATTAACATAAAAATGAGATAATAGTGCCCAGCTGATAAAGTATGACTGTGAAAAGAATAATGAAAAAACACAATAGAACATATTTAGAATTAATCTATACTATAAATACCAAATATTAAAAATGAAAATGTTCAGTCATTACCTTTAGGATTCTGATATTAACTTCAATGGATGCATTTAGAATATGGTATCCATAGCCTTGGGAAAAAAAGAAAGTATACAAAATTTTATATTCTTTAATTGGGTTGGCTAAAAAGTTCATTGGGGTTTTTTCCATAAGATGTTATGGACAACATATCAAGTCATCCTTATTTCCTTTTTAAAAAGAAAGAAATAAGGTTCTGAGGTTGTCATAAAGATACCCTCTATCAGGTTACCTTAATTGTGTAATCCCATGAAAGATGAAAGTATTCAGTCAGGTACTTTCACTGATATTGGAATAGATACTTATTGGAAGAAAAGTTATGACCAACCTAGATAGTATATTCAAAAGCAGAGACATTACTTTGCCGACTANACTTTATTTTTTGGGGCTCCAAAATCACTGCAGATGGTGATTGCAGCCATGAAATTAAAAGACGCTTACTCCTTGGAAGAAAAGTTATGACCAACCTAGATAGTATATTCAAAAGCAGAGACATTACTTTGCCGACTAAGGTCCGTCTAGTCAAGGCTATGGTTTTTCCAGTGGTCATGTATGGATGTGAGAGTTGGACTGTGAAGAAGGCTGAGCGCCGAAGAATTGATGCTTTTGAACTGTGGTGTTGGAGAAGACTCTTGAGAGTCCCTTGGACTGTAAGGACATACAACCAGTCCATTCTGAAGGAGATCAACCCTGGGATTTCTTTGGAAGGAATGATGCTAAAGCTGAAACTCCAGTACTTTGGCCACCTCATGCAAAGAGTTGACTAATTGGAAAAGACTCTGATGCTGGGAGGAATTGGGGGCAGGAGGAGAAGGGGACGACCGAGGATGAGATGGCTGGATGGCATCACAGACTCGATGGATGTGAGTCTGAGTGAGCTCCAGGAGATGGTGATGGACAGGGAGGCCTGGTGTGCTGCGATTCATGGAGTCTCCAAGAGTCGGACATGACTGAGCAACTGAAATGAACTGAACTGAACTGAATATTTTGTTTTCTAAATAAAAGGCCAGCTTTGTGTTAAAAGTACTGACTCTGAAATCAGTCCACTTGAGCTGAATGCATGGCTTTGTTGATTGCCCGGCTTTGCTGATTGCCCACATTTATGAACCTTGAGCAAATTAACAGATTTGTGTGCCTGGGGGTGGTGATTTTTATCATGGGGTTACTATTGGTATCTAGCTCAACAAATTGTCATGAGGTTTAAATAGTCAACTGTGTTCAAAGTTTCCTTGGTATCTCTTTTATACATTTATGGTTTGGCAAAATTTTAATCATGTGGATAATTTAAAGATGTATTGGTGATCACTATGAAATTCATATAACTGTCATTTCCTTACTGTACATTTGTTTCCTGAGTTGTTATTTTGTTTTTATATCATAGCATCTTGCTTTTAAGGCTTTCCTGCTGGCTCAGCAGTAAAGAATCCACTTGCAATGCAGGAGTTGCAAGAGATGCAGGTGTGACCCCTGGGTCGGGAAGATCCGGGAGAGGAAGGCATGGTGACCCTATTCAGTATTCTTGCCTGGGGAATACCAGATAGAGGAGCCTGGCAGTCTACAGTCCATAGTGTTGCAAAGAGTTAGACCTGACTGAAGAGACTTAGCACACATGCATCTTGCGTTTAGGATAGATTTGTGTTGCATACACTGATAACGACATAAATAACAGTTTTATCTCTTTTCAGTGTTTTCATAAAGTAAATATAAATATTAATTTCTATTGTTAATATGTATTATTTTACTTTTGGCTATGCTGAGTCTTCACATTTCAGGTTTACTCTAGTTGTGAATGGGGGCCACTCTTTAGCTGTGGTGGTTTCTTTTGTTGTACAGCATGTGCTCTAGGACACTCAGGCTTCAATATTTGCAGCACAGAGTATTTGCAGCATGGGAGCTCAGTAATTGTGGCTTCTGGACTCTAAAGCCCAGGCTCAATAGTTGTGGCCCATGAGCTTAGTTGCTCTTCAGTACTTGGGATCTTCCTAGACCAGGAATCAAATGTGTCTCCTACACTGGCAGGTGGATTCTTCACCCCTCAGCCACCTATCACCCTATCACTAATATTTAAGGCTGAGATTTTGGATACATTTAAAAGTGGTTTATTTACCACATTCATATTAAAAATCATATAATTTGATCAAAGCAATGAATGTTCAGTATCTTACTAGGTATAATTACTTATACTTTTTAAATGATTATAATTTAGACCATATGTCTCCTATGTCTGACTCTCTGCTTTAGAGGAAATTAATCAGATAGGTTAAATATTGCATGAATGCTACTATAAAGAAAAGCTATGCCTTCAGTCTCAACAGCCTTGTAAATATATACATGTAGTTAGTTTTAATGCCTTTCCAACTTTCAAACACATGATACCTTTCCAATCATGATACCTTTATCTCAAGCACCCACGTTACTTATTTGATCTTTTAAGCATACTTTGTGTATTAGGTATACTTCTGTGATGGCCCACAATGACGGCTGTTTCCTAGGACTGAAAAATTGTAAAGTGAAGTCAGTGAAGTCACTCAGTCATGTCTGACTCTTTGTGACCCGGTGGACTGTAGCCCACCAGGCTCCTCCGTCCATGGGATTTTCCAGGCAAGAGTACTGGAGTGGGTTGCCATTTCCTTCTCCAGGGGCTCTTCCCAACACAAGGATCCAACCCAGGTCTCCTGCACTGTAGGCAGATGCTAAACTATCCCCTTAAATTGAGGTTGGAAGTGATAGATAAAGACAGAAGTTGTTTGTCACTTCATGATTAGATTATAAATGTTATGAAGTCTGTCTTGCAACCAGACTCTATTAACCTTTCATCTTACAGCTTTGATGAAGCAGACTGTCACATTTGAGAGATCATGATATGAAACCAAGGGTGGCCTCAGCCCAACCACCCACCAGGAAGCGAATGCTGTCAACAACCACTAGGTGCACCTAGAAGAGGATCTTTCCCTATCTGAGCCTTCAGATGAGACTGCAGATCTAAGGCCGACACCTAGGTTTTGCCCATGGCTAACTTCCTGAATCACAGAAACTAAGAAATGATAAATGTATGTTGTTTTAAGTCATTAATTCTTGCACTAATTTGTAACACAGCAATAGACAATAATACACTGTGCCACACAAAAACAGCAACAACACTAATAATAATATAAGGGTAAGAATGAGAATATACTCCAGTGTCATTAAGTCAAGCTGTTTCCTTAGTATGGAAAGGTACTTTGTAGTTTTGTTAGTACAAATTCAACTGCAATCATAAGGCATTGATATTGATTACTAATTATCTGTGGAAGCAAACACAAATACATTTTCTATACATTATAAGTTGTATAGAAGTCAACTATGTAGAAAAGATCATATTTTCATTTGGGGGAATTTTTTTGACAAAATAATTTGGATTAGGCTTAAAACAATTTAGTCAAAAGAAGATTTGCTTAAGACACATGGTAATTTTCCTGTTATTTCACTTTGTATACACACAGGCAATTATCATATTCCAAAGACTTTCCCAGTCACACTTCTCAAATGTAATTATATAATCAAAATCACATACGAATACATTAAGCTCATCCATGATCTAGTCACCATAATTGAGAACCAGAATAGCAACATCACTTTGAAGCTTTCTGACTGCTCCTCTTTATTATTTCTCAATTGTAAATTTTATGGTTATCATCTCACTTTAAAAAGAGTTTGTGACACAGGTCTATAATCCTCAAATGTATTTTCTCTGATGAATATGCATAAAATAATAAAAAGCCAGTTTATATGACTGGCCTACAAAAATTGACTGCATGGAAAATTAATGAGACACACTCTTTAGACATCACAGGTAAAATAAATATCTACATAATATTTATCACAGAGTCAGTATAGACGTAATTTAATGTTTTATATCTGAGGGGAAATAAAGGAAAACTGCAGCTGCTTGTTCTGTTTTATTGCAATAAATTTTCAATGAAAATCTCCCAATAATATGACTACAGTAAATCATGAGAGGAAACACCTAGAAAATACTTTAGAAATGATCATTAAGCATTTTAATGTGTCATATACCTTTAAAGAGATTGCTACCTGGTTCAGTGGGTAAAGACTCCACCTGCATTGCAGGAGACTCAGGAGACCTGGGTGCAATTCCTGGGTCAGTAAGAATACTCTAACTAGCAAGGATCTCATTCAAAATTGATGCAGAAATCAAAAGCTTTACAGACAAGCAAAAGAGACTTTAGCACCACCAAATGAGCTTTGCAACAAGTGTTAATGGGACTTATATAGTCAGTAAATAAACACAAGTGAAGAAAAAGATCTGCACAAACAAAACCCAAACAATTAAGAAAATGGCAATATTAACATATATATCAACAATTACTTTATTTTTTTTGTTTTATTTTTTTTTGTATTTATTTATTTTTTTACACGAACTCCCAAACATGGACAATTACTTTAAATGTAAATGGATTAAATGCTCC
This sequence comes from Oreotragus oreotragus, assembly GCA_006410675.1. Classification (NCBI taxonomy): domain Eukaryota; kingdom Metazoa; phylum Chordata; class Mammalia; order Artiodactyla; family Bovidae; genus Oreotragus; species Oreotragus oreotragus. The sequence goes on along the minus strand of SJYX01017727.1, from coordinate 114,093 downwards.
AAACCAAAAGACACAGACTGGCTGAATGGATATAAAAACAAGACCCATATATATGCTATCTACAAGAAACCCACTTCAGACCTAAAGACATATATAGACTGAAAGTGAGAGGATAGGAAAATATATTNCTTTATTTTTTTTGTTTTATTTTTTTTTGTATTTATTTATTTTTTTACACGAACTCCCAAACATGGACAATTACTTTAAATGTAAATGGATTAAATGCTCCAAACCAAAAGACACAGACTGGCTGAATGGATATAAAAACAAGACCCATATATATGCTATCTACAAGAAACCCACTTCAGACCTAAAGACATATATAGACTGAAAGTGAGAGGATAGGAAAATATATTCTATGCAAATGGAAATCAAAAGAAAGCTGGAGAATGCTAATATCAGACAAAACTGACCTTAAGGAAGATTACACGAGATAAAGGGCACTACATAATGATCAAGGGATCAACCCAAGAGGAAGACATAACAATTGTAAATATCTATGCAACCAATATAGAAGCATCTCAATATGTAAGACAAACATGAACAGATATAAAAGGAGAAATTGACAGTAACATAACAGTAAGAGACTTTAACGCCCCACTTACAATGAAGAGATCATCAAAACAGAAAATAAAGAAATATGAGTTTCAAATGCTACACCATGCAAGAGGGATCTCATTGATATATTCAGGACATTCCATCCAAATTCAGAAGAATGCAACTTATTCTCAAGTGCACTTGCAACATTCTCTAGGATAGACTACCTCTTGGTTCACAAATAAAACCTTAGTAAATTTAAGAAAATTGAAATTGTATCAAGTATCTTTTCTGACCACAATGCTGAGACTAGATATCAATTACAAGAAGATTAAAAAAAAAAAGAAGAAGAAGAACACCTGCAAAAAACCACAAACACATGGAAACTAGATAATACATTTCTAAATAATGAACAGATTATGGAAGAAATCAAAAGGGAAATAAAAACAAAATTCCTAGAAACAAATAACAATGAAAGCATGGCAATTAAAAATCTATGGGCTACAGAAAAATCAGTTCTAAGAGGAAGTTTATAGCAGTATGTTCTACCTCAATAAACAATAAAACTATTGAATAGACAACATAACTTTACACTAAAACAAAAGGAAAAAGAAGAAGAACAATAAATCATCAGAAAGAAAGAAACCATGAAGGTCAGAGCAGAAATAAGTGAAAAAGAAATTAAAGAAACAATAGTAAAATTTAATGACTATTGAAAGATTAATTAATTATCTTTTGAGAGTTAATTCTGTCTTGAGAAATCTGTATGCAGGTCAGGAAGCAACAGTTATAACTGGACATGGAACAAAGACTGGTTCCAAATCTGGAAAGGAGTAGGTCAAGGCTGAATGTTGTCACCCTGCTTATTTAACTTATATGCACAGTACATAATGAGAATACAAAGGATTATAAGAGATTCACATGAGCAACTATTTGGCAATAAAATGGACAACCTGGAAGAAATGGACAAATTCTTAGAGAAGTTCAATCTTCCAAGACTGAACCAAGAATATTTAAAAATTATAAACAACCAAATTACAAGCACTGAAATTAAAACTGATAAAAAAAAAACCTCCCCCAAAACAAAAGCTCAAAACAAAATAGCTTAACAAGTGAATTCTTTCAAACATTTAGGGAAGAACTAATGCCTATCCTTTTAAAACTCTTGCAAAAAATTACAGAGGAAGGAAAAATTCCAAACTCATTCTACAAGGCCACCATCACCCTGACATCAAAAGCAGAAAAGGCATCACAAAAATAGAAAACTACAGGTCAATATCACTAGTGAACATAGATGCAAAAATCCTCAGCAAAATTCTAGCAGAATTCAACAACATATTAAGAACCTCATACACAATGATCAAGTTGTGTTTGTTCCAAGGATGCAAGGATTCTTTAATATATGCAAATCAATCAATGTAATATACCATATTAACAAATTGAAAGATAAAAACCATATGATAATCTCAATAGATGTGCTGCGATTCATGGGGTCGCAAAGAGTCGGACACAACTGAGTGACTGAACTGAACTGAACTGAAAATGTCATATTTAAGACTTTCTATTTTCATTGGTATATATGTGTGTGTGTGTGTGTGTTTAGTTGCTCAGTTGTGTCCAACTCTTTGCAACCCCATGGACTGTAGCCCACCAGGCTCCTCTGTCAATGGGGATTTTCCAGGCAAGAATATAGTTGCTTTATAATGTTGTGTTAGTTTATGCTGTACAGCAAAGTGAATCAACTATACATATACATATATCCCCTTTTTTTTGAACTTCCTTCCCATTTAGGTCACCACAGAGCATTGAGTTCCCTATACCATACAGTAGATTCTCATTAATTACTTATTTTATACACAGTATCATAGTTATATGAATCAATTCCAATTCCCCAATCCTTCCTACCCCTCCTCCCCTCTTCCCCCTTAGTATTTATATGTTTGTTCTTTACATGTGTCTCTATTTCTGCTTTGCGCATAAGATCATCTATACCATTGTTTCTAGATTCCACATATATACATTAATATATGATATTGGCTTTTCTCTTTCTGACTTACTTCACTCTGTAGGACAGTCTCTAGGTCCATCCGCGTGTATGCTGCATCCTTAGTTGCTTCAGTTGTGCTGGACTTTTTGCCACTCTATAGACCATCCCCAGGCTCCTCTGTTCATGGGATTATAAAGGCAAGAATACTGGGGTAGGTTGCCAAGCCCTCCTCCAGGGGATCCTCCCAAACCAGGGACCAAACCTGAGTCCCTTATGTCTCTTGCATAGGCAGGCAGGTTCCTCACCACTAGCGCCACCTGGGAAGCCCTAGGTCTATCCACACGTCTGCAAATAACCCAATTTTGTTCCTTTTTATGACTAATATGTCATATTTAAATATTATTTTTCAAAATCGGATCACATATTCTGGTTATCATTATTAATTAATGAGTAATACATTAGAGCAACTGTATTCTACGTGTTGGTTAAAGTTCCTTTCTTTGACCTGAATTTTACAGATTAAAGCATACATGCAAATAAGAAATATGAAGCAAGCCCTTAAACAAGCAAAAACACTTTTCAAGACTCTGTGTCACGGATCTCTCCTAGGGATTTCCTACTTGTGAATTTTATTCTTATTAATATTATTACAAGTTGCAGTCAGTTATTTCAATGGTTCCCTTGCAGGCCCCTGTCCCCCAACTCACTTGCATTTAAAATTCACACAGAGAAGCTGCTAGGAGGTGTGTAGGTGTAAACAGTGTGGTATAGTGAGTCACACCCGTCACAAAAGCCAACACTGATTAGCTATGATGAATTCTTAAAAATCACCAATCCAGGGGCAGAAGACGTGGGTGCAACCAGCAGGAAGAGGCCAGAGGCAGTGGCTTTGCATTTACACTACTCCCACAGACGAGACTACAACCAACACTTTAATTGGGAGCTTTGCCTCCGGCTGGTGGAAACAGAAATCAGGGTCGAGTTCTGTGGCAAGGGATCTACCAAGGGGAAAGAGAAAAAAAGAAAAAAAAAACTAAAGAAGCATAGTAAAAGGCTGTTGCCTCCAACTCCTCACTCGCAGTCACCAAGACGAAAACGCCTGGAAGGGAAGCAAAATGCCGCCTAGAACAGAGAGAAAGTCATCGCATCTGAGGCCTCGCAGCTTGCCTGCCGCGCGGTTCACTCGCACGCTCTGGCGAGGGGTTTGGTGAACGTCACACGTGACGCCGGGGGCCCTTAACCCCTCCTGCCGCCGCGGGCGCTGCGGGTGCTGAGGGCGGAGGATGCTCGGTCGCTGCTGGAGGAGGGAGGGAGGAGGGCGGAACTTGTAAAAGGGAAGGACCACGACCCGTATCACGTCTGCCACCGCTGGACCCATGCCCCCGAAGCCCACCCCCATGGCGATTGTGGCTCCGGCCCGGGGGAGGGGGCTTGCAGGGAAGGGACTGCTGTGCAATAAACGGGGCGCAGAGAGAGTGGCGGGGGAGGGAATCGTGG
>SJYX01017727.1:46436-109918 GCA_006410675.1 Oreotragus oreotragus | reverse complement strand
AATCGTGGCTCTGCGGGGGTGGGACGGGGTCGGGAGGATGGGTCTAGCTTGATTCAGACTCCTGCACCCAGCAACGCCACAGAGAGGGGGAGAGAGGGAGAGGAGGTTGTGCTGTGTGTGTGCCCGCGTGGGTGCGCGCGGGTGTGTGTGTGTGTGTGTGTGCGCGTGTCTACAGGTAGCAGTGGCGGCGGCGGCGGGGACCGGAGCAGGGGACGCGTCTGCAGCCACCTCCTCGACTGTGATTTTCGGAGGCGACTGCTCACTTAGCTGACGGATCTGTACCCTCGGGAGATCTTCTCATCCTCTCCATTTCCACGCGTCTTAGTCGTCTTCCAGTTTCAAGTGTGTGCTTTGGGTATTTTATTTTTAATGTTTTTTTCCTTCTCCCTCTAAATCTTCTCGGGAATTCTGCATATTGAAGCAGGTGGCTCCTGGTACGAAATCTTTGGATACATTTGGCTTGCCAAGTTTTTTCTTTCCCGTCCCCTCCCGCTTTCAGAGGCATCTGTGGTGCTTTTCTTTTTGGATTTATACGCAGAAAACGTATATATGTTTATATACCGACCGCATAATATATAAATACATAAACGCGTGCCCAAGCGCTGGGTTTTCGTCTCTCTTAGCGACAAAGCGGAATGTTTTGGAGCGGATGGATAACGAGAACAGTATTAACATTCTTTTGAGCCTGTTTTTTCAAAAGGGGAGGGAGAGTGAAGAATTGTTTAACATTCGGCCATCGTTTGGCTGCACACTAAGCATCACGAAGTATTTATGGTTGCAGATCAGGTGCAAACGGGGCTTAGAGAGAAAGGTAAGGGAGCTTCCTGCGTCCACCGAGCTCCAGCGTTTTTCTTAATCTCGGGGATTGCCGAGAACTTCCTACTCCTCGCCTCTCCCTCTTCTACCCCACCTCCACCCACCCTGCCCTGCTCCTGTCTCTTATACACATCTANTAATGCTTGGGGGGCCTGTAGGAGCCAAGGTCAGGTGGGCTGATGTGGCAAGATGCTTGTCGCCATCAATGTGCATCGATTTTAAAATAAAAACATATGTACTTTTAACATTTATTCTTGGCTGTGCTGGGTCTTCATTGCTGTGCTCAGGTTTTCCCTAGTTGTGGCGAGCGGGGGCTACTCTCTAGCTGCGGTGGCTTCTCTCGCGGCAGAGCGGGCTCGAGAGCTCAGCTCAGTAGCTGTGTCCTGCTGGCTTAGCTGCCCCGTGGCATGGAGTTGGACACACTCAGCAACTGAACAACATCAGTGTGGGATCTTAGTTCCCAGACTAGGGATCGAACCTGCGTCCCCTGCATTGGCAGTGAAGTCCTGATACGCATCTATTGAACATCAACTGCATACGGGGCCCCCAGATCACCCTGCACCTTCCACCAACACCATAGCGTGGGTGTAGTCCCAGGGACCCTCCCCGCATACCCTACTCCTGCCCGAGTCTGAGACAGGTCTGTGCTTCTCATGCCGAGAACGCACGGACTCTTCAGCCACCTCTGGAGAGGAGACCCAGGGCCTGTAGGTTTGGTCAAGCCCGGGGCTGGCGTGGGGACCCTGGGGGGGTTCAGCCGTCTTCCCGGGGTCTCTTCCTGCTGTCCCCTCTCTGCTGTGCTGGACTCCCAGCGGCCTCTGGGGCTGGATTCCCGCCTCTCTTTCCCCTCCTCTTCCTCCCTCCCTTCTCCCAGCCGAGTAACTGAGTTTCCCAATCCCCTTTTAGCTGTTTTAGGAAGTCATTTCATCGTTTTGGAAAAAATGCTACCTCGATAGCTGTTTAAAACGTTTCTTGGTGCCAAGCCTTCACCTCTATCCTCTGACGAAAATAAAAGCAATAAAAAATGATGAACTTTAACGAACTGGGTGGTTTCTTCAGCACTGGGGGTCGTGGAACCTCCCAAATTGTTATTTTTCCTGTAACGAACAGCCAGTACCTCTAGACGACTCCGCCGCGGAGGCAGCTTCCATTTCTTTCTGTCAGTTCATTTACTTGGAGGGTCATTTACCAGAGTTGAGCGAGATGGAGCGGAGTCTAGTATAGGCAAAACTACACGACACTTAATTCCTTTTTAAATCCACCCTTCACAACCCGATCAGTCCCTGTTTAACTCTCTTCAGGGGAAGCGTTTTCAGACTCGACCTTCTGGGGAGAGGTGGGAACTTGCCCTTATTTTCCCTTCCCTCCTTCCAGCCTCCTTCCTCCTCCGTTCACAGCTGGCGCCCGGCACTTTGTCAATTGCCCCTTTTGCCCACACCTCCTGGTGGGTGTTCTCGGCTCTTCTCCGCTCCTGCCCCTCCGTCCTCTCCTTACTGGCGTTTTCGAAGCAAATGCATCTGCTCTTTTCCTGGGCTCCCTCTTCCCCCGCCCCGCGCCGCCCCTCGCGCTCCCCACCTGCCCCGGCTCGCCGCGCCCCTCCTCCCCACCTCCCGCGGCGCCCTGACCCTGCCAAGCCCGAGTCGGGTCTGCGGGCTGGGGGGCGTCGTGTCGGCGCGCCGACGACGCGCAGCGCGAGGCGCGGCGGTGAGTACAGACCGCGGGGAAGGCGAGCGGGAGTCGGGCTAAGAGGCCGGGGGAGCCCGTCCGAGCCGGAGAGCCCCGAGAGAAGGCAGGAAGCGAGAGCGAGGCGCGCACGTCGCCCGAGCTCCGGCGGACAAGTGCAGTCGCCTCCGACGCCGTAGAGCGGCGCCCCAGTCGCTGCAGCCTTTCACCCTAGAGCGGTGTCCAGGGACCAGAGACCGGGAGCCAAAAAATCGGCAGAGAGGTACCGAAGCGTTAGGGAAAAGATTACCAGAGAGCGGGGAGGGTTTCCTGGCGAAACGCGGAGGCTGAGCAGATGGAGGAACAATGCCTCCTCCGCGAGAAAACCCTCGCTTGAGGCCGGGGCGGAGCGCGGAGGAGCTGCCTCCAGCCTCGGGCTCTCCCTCCCGGGCCCTCCGGCTCGTTCTGGGGTCGGTGCAGCCTCGTAGTTTGACAGGGCTAGGAAAGTTGCTCTTTCCCACATTTCCTGCGAAGTGGTTTTCAGATCTGCGTGGTTCCAGTCAAGATGTCACTCCGTAGATCCCCCGCGATGAGCAGCTAATAGATTATGCATTGTGGGGCAGTCGAGTCCCCGGGCAGAATAGAGAGGGAGTCCAAACATTTCCAACCTTCTCCTTCGGCTCTTGACCGGCCAGCCCAATGCTTTGTGAGTAGAAATGAAAAGCCACCTGCAGTGAATTTAAAATTATTTAGGTTGAGATTGTCTAGTGGGAATGATTTATTCCAGAAGAGGTTGTTAGAGTGTTAGAGAGATGAGGAAAATTCTGTGTCTAATATTTGATTCATTTGTGATCATTCTGAATCATGAGTAGTTGCTCTCCACAAAGGTATTATACTATTTCTTTTTTCATTTCCAGGACCATAGTGATACATGTAGGACTTGGGAAACGAATTCGGATAACTAACCCCGTGTCTGTTACTCTGCCATTTTATAGATACTTCATATACTTTTTCCTTCTTTTTATACTGAAACTACAGTAGACTATTTTTGCTTAAATAAATGATCATGCCGTCCGTAAAGATTCCAATCATAATATATTTCTCAAAAATTAATTGTGCTTAATTATAAATAGGATCGTAGATATAAAAATATCACTTGGGGAAGGTGGAGGTACATGTGTAAAAGGTATAACATGCCTCAGCATTTCAATCAGCCTAACAGAACACCAGCTTTCAGAAATGAGCTCAGAAGCAAGGGCCATGCACGTACTTAAAATATTAAATGTTAAGTGCAAAACATTAGGTTTACCGTGCCCTTGCCAGAGAATGAATATAAGTATACCTGCTCTGCGGAGTGACTGAGTGATTCACAGAGCAAGTGGAAGTTAATCATTACTCAGGCCTTCCGATTACATGGTTTGATGAAAAGAAGTAAGTGTTATCTGTAAGCCTGCTATTCTACAGTTAGTCTTCCCAATCCTCTTAACATAAGCAGAAATTGAGGGAGTCAGTCTTTCAGCCTACTGTAGTAGACTTCCTGCAGTGTAGGTTTCAGAAAAGCCCTCTGAAGCAACTCTCCTTTCCATAGTCTCCCTCCTTCCACTCTAAAGGACTTTCTCTCAGTCTTTTATTCCCTTAGTGGGGCTTCATTTTGCAAAAAGTTCCTTTATGTTTAGGAATAACATATTTTCAATTACAAATGTCTGAATTGTTTTGAAATTGAAGATGGAATATACATTCACAGAAGGTAGGCTGAGAACTCCATTTGCTACAGGTAGAGTATTTGAATGTTTGATGACTCTTTTCATGGTTGGCTGACTTCCCTGAGTCTGAAGTCTCTTCCAACCCTGAAATTCTTATATTTTATTCTATTTTTATTATTTCCACATGGTTATCCAGTGACAGGGTCTATAACATCCTTCACATTTCTTTCATTAGTTACAATTTTTATAGGATAGTGAATTAGCTATAGCTAGAGAATACAGATATAAACATATGCCCCAATTGTATTGATTAGTGGGTATAATTGATAAATACCACTCTGGGTTTCCATGTGCTGAAACAAACCCTTCTAACATTCTTTAAAGCAAAGCATAACAATCATTTATTTCTAGAATTCTTTTTTAAAATTTTTATACAAAGGAATTATTTTATGAATTATCTAACATATTAATTTGTAGTTTTTGTAAGCAAAACACCATTCGAATTAGCAGTAACATTGAAAATTGCAACAGTTCAACAACACACTTTTGCCACATTTAAGTATTTTGAAGTTTGGAATCTATCTTATTAGAATGTAAATAGAAAGTTATGATTCCTCAATTATATTTAATTATTTGTAAATGAAATCATCTGAGACCACTTCGCCTCAGTTACCCATTTTTCTAAAACACAGGTATGGTCTTACAGATCCTTTATCAGCCATGACCAGTGGCTCTTTATATTTTGGATGCTAATATCCATAATTCTGAGGGCACTCAATTCTTTTCACAATTTACTCCCCAGTCTCCCTTTTTAGATTAAAATACCTTCCACCTGGAATTCCTCTCCAATTTGCTCTTCATTCCATTCACGTGACTCCTCCTTAACCATTTTCCCCAGTACTACTTGACATTTTAGGCTCCTGTGCTTTCCTTATACTAATCTTCCGTTATGGATTACTTTCTACTCTCCTCTACGGCCCCCTGCCAGATATATCCTAACTGTAGGATGGGAAAACATTTGTTTCTTTAGAGTGCCCTTTTCTCTGTCACCCTGCTATCCTTATTCTGAGCTCCCACAACATGTTATCCATACTAGAAGTAGCACACCTTTCACATTTGCTGATGGTTGGCTCCCTCACTGGAGAGTAAGTTCCCAGAGGTTAAAAAATATACCTAATTTATCATTTCATTCAGAATGCTTAGCTCCATGTCTGAACATAAAGTAGACCATAAGTGAATGATAAGTGTATTGCTTATAAATACATTTGGCTATGAGGCAACAGAAAATCTGGCTAATAATGGATTAAGTAAATAAGGATTTATTTATCTCTCCTAATAATAAAAGTCAGGAGAAGAGAGTTGCTTACGCATTTGAACAAAGAGTCAGGCTTCATCTTTCGTGTTGGTGGTTTCCTGTGGTCCTAAGATCACCGCTGTACCTCAGGCATCATGTCTGCTTTAGGCCCAAAGAAGGAGGGGGTAGGGGAAGCTAACAGGGTTTTCTAGCTCAAGATTTCTCAGCTTTGGCGCTGTTGTCATTTGGGGCTCGTAAGTTTTTGTTGTGTGTGTGTGAGGTGTCTGGTACATTGTATTAGTAGGATGTTTAGTAGTATCCTTGGCCTCTACTCACTAGATGCGGTAGCACCGCACCCACTCACCCACCCAGTTATGACAACCAGGACTTTCTCCACAAGTTGCCAAATGTCCCTTAGAGGTAAAATCATCCTGAGTTGAGAACTTGAGAATGATTAGAGTCCGGAGGAAGGGAATTCCTCATTTCCTACTTCCCCTTTCTCTCTGCACTGCAGTGGTGGTAAGGATCTGTTTGATTTTTGGTTAATAAATGGGAGAGGGCTCTTGATGAGATTAAAAAAAGAAAAAGTGGGAGAGGAAGGACCAAACAGGCCTTCTGCTTGAGCATTTTGTCTTTCTTGTCATGTGGACATTCTCCCCATAGACTTCCATACCTACCAGAACTGTGTCAAATGGCTACTTCGAGGTACCTGACAGGTTGGGAAATGTGTCTTTCCTTTGGCATACCACTACCTTGGATTTCAGAATCTATGAAAAAAGAAGGGGAAACAGATTTGGGGCTGGAAACTTAAAAGTTTTTGCCACTTTGAAAGAATAAATGAATATATAAAAGTTCACCTAAATACTTTAGAAAGGAGAAAAAGAAAAAAGCAAATAGTCCTAGAAGAGGATAGATGTTATTTTTCACATGCTAAATATTCATAAAATAACTGATAAAACTGTGATTTTTACTTTTCCTCTGGATGATAGTTTAATTGGAAAAATAATGAGCAGAATGGAGGCCTCTTACTCTTCCTAACTTTGTTTTTTCAAGGGTGTCAGAGAGCACCTTGTCTCCTTCAATCTGCTGAATAAAACAGTAAAGTTTGATATTCATAATTATAAATTAGATAGTCGTCAATTATGTGAGAAATGTTGTCAAGGAAAGAAAATACAGATCTTTTGTTTTAATACTCCTTCCTAAGGCTTGTATAAAGCAAGCACATCCCAGTGATGTCATTTAGTTAATAACGTTTTCTTGTACACATGTGTTAACATGGACTATGGTAACTTTAAATTAGGTTGCTTAGTTATTTATCTCAGTGTAAGTTTTCTTTTTTTTTCTTTTTTTAAGTTCTATTGGATACAGTAAGTATGGCTTGCCTGGTAGCTCAGCTGGTAAAGACTCCACCTGCAAAGAGGAGACCTCAGTTCAATTCCTAGGGTGGAAAGATCCCCTGGAGAAGGGACAGGCTACCCACTCCAATATTCTTGGGCTTCCCTGGTGGCTCAGCTGGTAAAGAATCCACCTGTAATGTGGGAGACCTGGATTCGATCCCTGGGTTGGGAAGATTCCCTGGAGAAGGGAATGGCAATCCACTCCAGTATTCTGGCCTGGAGAGTTCCATGGACTATACAGTCCATAGAGTTGCAAAGAGTTGGACACGACTGACCAACTTTTGCTTTCATTGGTTACTCTTATAGGGAAGAATTACACCTTAAAAGAAGTATCAGTATTGCTGTCATGACCCATGATCTTATCTGATTGATTACAACTTTTTTCCATGAATTTTTTGAATGCCAGGTTTTGCTTAGTTCTATGTACAATATAGCAATATAAAATATGGTTTATTATGAAACTTTTGCATGTAGGCAACAGAATACCCAATTAAAAGTCTAAACAGTAAAGACTTATCTCTCAGAACAAGAATTCTAGAGTATGCTGCTGCTGCTGCTAAGTTGGTTCAGTCGTGACCGACTCTGTGCGACCCCATAGGATGGCAGCCCACCAGGCTCCTCTATCCCTGGGACTCTCCAGGCAAGATGGCTGGAGTGGATTGCCATTCCTTCTCCAGTGCATGAAAGTAAAAAGTGAAACTGAAGTCGCTCAGTCATGTCAGAGTCTTAGTGACCCCATGGATTGTAGTCTACCAGGCTCCTCCATCTATGGGATTTTCCAGGCAAGCGTACTGGAATTCTAGAGTATACTGGTCCACAGTTGCCTACCTCTGGCAGCCATTGAACTGTCAGTGCTCTGGGACAGTTTTGCTATAATTCTCTTGGCTCCCAATTTTCGAAACAAACAATATGGCTACCACAGAGCCAAACATTACCTCTTCATACAGTCTTATCCAAAGTAAAAAGAGAGGAAGTCTTCTCAGGGAAATCTCTCTTTTTATCAAAAATGATTTTTTTTTTTTCCCTGAAGCTATCAGCAGACTTCCATTTAAGTCCAATCGATTAAAACTATGACCCATCCAAAGAGATACATTGCATGACTAGTTTTGATCAACCATGGTCCTTTCCCAGGGCTTGGAGGAAAGGTCTGCTTTTCCCAAGGACATGGCAGTGTTACACTTAAAACCAGAGCTTTTGTTAACTGACAGGAAGGAAGCAGTAGTTGTAACCTAGGGCACCTAGTATGGTGTGCCATAAATATCACACCCTGACCTCCTTGAAGTTCTTATATTAATAATATGGAATGTCTATACTGGAATTAAGTCCTCACGCACGCACAAGAATTAAGCAGTCCTTGGATCTGTGGATACAAAGTGTATACATGTCAGGCTGCAGGCTTCTGATATAGAATGATTTGCTTTCATAATGTTACAGAGATTTTTTTCTTAATATTTTCTGAAGAATCAGAAAATGTAGGAATGGGCCTTATATAGAAGAATTACAAACACCAAATAATACTACATTCCATGTATAAATCCCAAACCCTACATTTTCAGCTTATACCTATATATCACATAACAGAAACCATAGTTAAACCAGAGCATGTTCTTCTTAGACATGATCTGTAAGTAGCATGTAAGATCTTACATGTAACAAGCATGTAAGATCTGATCATTTGTCATGTGTTTGTCACATGATCTTATAATTGAAAATTAGAAATGATATGATAAGTGACTGAAACTTTTTGCCAGTTATTCTCATGCAGAAGGACTTGATATCAGTTATGCCCAAATTGAAATCACTCCCTGCTTTTGGTACCTGTTCACTTGGAGAGTCTAGAAGAGGGAACTAATTTTTAGCTCACATGCCAGTATCTTGTTGAACATGATGAGTCTTTTTTTTTTTTTTTTAAACAAAGAAAGCTTTATTTTCATTTTTTTGGTCTGACTCCGTGGAATCTCAGAGCCAATTTTGTGTTCAGTTGAAAAAGGGGTCCTGAATTGTCTCTCTTTATCCGGTTTCATTATTTGAATCCATTCTTGAACTTAAACTTTGAGTCCATCAAGATTTGATTGTATTTGGGCTTTTTATCATCAGTTCAGTTCAGTCTCTCAGTTGTATCCAACTCTTTGCGACCCTGTGGACTGTAGCACGCCAGGCCTCCCTGTCCATCACCAATTCCCAGAGTTTACTCAAACTCATGTCCATTGCATCAGTGATGCCATCCAACCGTCTCATCCTGTGTAGTCCCCTTCTCCTCCTGCCTTCAACCTCTCCCAACATCAAGGTGTTTTCAAGAGTCATTTGTTTGCATCAGGTGGCCAAAGAATTGCAGTTTCAGCTTCCGCATCAGTCCTTCCAGTGAACATTCAGGACTGATTACCTTTAGGATGGACTGGTTGAATCTCCTTTCAGATCTCCTTTTTATCATAAGCTGCTTCAGATTACTTTTGGAAGGAGAAAGTCTATGTATGTACATGTATACATACATGGACAAGAGTGAATGGTGTCATACATCACTCAATAAGTGTCTTTTTCCTGAATGAATATATGTTCGGAAACTAGACAATACTGTGTGCAATAAACTCTGAATTATACTCCCATCAATATGTGCAGTAGGGTTTCAGGAAAAGAAGATGCTGGTGATGTCTGAGTCATTTTGACAGAGATACACGTAGTAATTTGCAGACAGGTGGAAAACTAAGGCAGGGTAGATGGAGGGTGGATAGCTGAAGTCATTTTGCTAAAGTATTTTGCTTTGTGACCAGTATAAAGGGTCAATGAAGCTTTAACACCAAAGCCACAAGGTAAGAGAGCTGTGAACTAAGAAAGAATGGATCTGATTTCTCTTCGTTTCAAAGCAAATTTTGTGATGGACATTGACAATCCTCTCCGCTACCTCCGGCGTTTTAGAATGTGTGTTCAGAGTCACATCTTTGCCTCGTCAGTGCTCTATTTTCAGGCTCCAGGCCTGAAGCAGTTTGCCCTACAGTGACCACCTCTGACTTGGGCTCCTCGCCTCCAGGGAAACTGATTTTTGAATTAAGCCTAAAATGATAATTAGCAGCTCCATCTGTGTTTGGGGTCAGAAACAGATGCTTCTAGTTTTTGTTTTAAGAAGGCATATTTGAAAGTGAAAACAGTGATTTTGAGTTTTAAATACAGTAGTTCACATTTTAATGGGCATGTTTGTATCAAGTAAAGATCATAAGAGGAGTGGGTGTTCCAGGTATTTATCTGACCACCTTTCCACTGGACGTGGCAGTGTCTTATACTTCACCATACTCTACTGTGACATAATTATGGTTCACAATATTGGCCCCAAGGTACTGCAAGTTCTTGAAGCTTCTCTTAGGGGATAAAATGTTTAGTTACATTTAATACTTTACAAATATTTCATTTAAACAAAGAAACCACTGATTACAGAACACATCATTATTTTACGTATGCTCTAGAAAGAAGAAGCACCCCAGTTAAATCGTTATACAGTATTTTTCTACCACTTAGAACATTATACTTTAATAAAGAGCAATTTAGACTTAAATGGATGTAGATTTTCCTAATATATTAATTTTGTGTGTGTGTGTGAAAAGTATATTAATTAACACATTGGTTTAAGAATTCAAAAATGTTTGTTCTTTTCAGCTTCTCATTCTTTTGAATAATTTTTGTGACTGAGTCATATCCATACCCATGTTTTTGCTGACAGTAGTCTGTGTGTGTGTTACTGATGCACTCTTTCTTAAGAGTACTTCATGACTGTCTTCAGGATTTCATTCCAAGCAGCTGATAGCTTCTGAAAGGTTTGATGCTGGTGTTATGTTGATCTTGCTAGAATGTGACAATGGAAGCTTTTCAGACAATAAGCAGCGCTTATATTTCTTCTTTCAGTTGTCCTGAAATGTCAGAAGTGATGGTAGTCCGGTCATGGGAAGGGGAATGCAACCAATTTTTGCATACAAAGTCAATGGTCTCTGCTGCTTCTTGGCTGTACTGAATTATAAAATGCGTCCTAATTCTAGAGATGTTAAAGGTTAAAAAAATAGTGTGTCAGAGTCAATGAAATATGACAACTTTAATGATATATGCATCCTCACTTTTAAACAACCTAATGGAATAATGATAGTTAAGCAAACTGATTAATTTCTAAGCTTTTGGTTAAGAGAGACTACCATGTAGTTCTTAGCGAGCATGATTAGAATCTGATTTAACCCTTTTTATTCTCTTCTTATCCTCCCAGTTTGCAGTATAGAAAATGTAGCTAGTCTTCCAAATGAATAATGGTATGATGAAAAAGCATAAGACTAGGAATCAAGAGACCTGTGTTTATAGAGCAGACTCTTCTAATAACTATGTGTGTCACTTCCTGTAATTCACTTCATCTCTCTGGGGCTTGGTTTCAATGTTTACAATATATAGTTGAGACAAATTGAAATTAAATGTATCTTTTGGCCCTGAGAATTGTTTTGCATAAAGATAATCAGTAATAAAGAATGTTCACAATATTATATATATATGTATATTTAAACTGGTGTTATATAAATATATAGTAATAGAAATATATTTCTCTGAAGTGATAAACTTAAGATATATAATATGTGTTATATAGCTTTAAGATTTTACAGCTTTTTTGGGAGGTTTACACGTACGTGTCTTATTTAGAACAACTGTGAGCTGTGCAGAAAGTTCAGAAGAACAGAGTTAGTATCGAGGAAACTTCTCCTCAATCATTCTGAAATGGAAAGATTACTGAATAAATCAAAGCCAAATAAAGGATGTAAAAGTGGGAAGAGGCAAGGAGGTAATGCATTTTCTATCAAGAACAAAGAAAATTTCCACAAGAAATTAACTATGACTATATACAAATGTTCTGCTTAAAAAGAGAGTCATCAGTAAAAAGCAGGAGGAAATTGGCAGGTAAAAATGAAGTTTCTTTTTTATTTTTTGTTTTATTGTTACTTAGCCACATACTACTGATTTTAAAAGATATGAATAAAAGGAAAAGAATTTTCAGCTTAGATCAGTCAGATGCTACTATTTGTGGATATATCTTGACAGTTCTTACTGTGCAATTCCATAGACAACAGTGTTTCTTCTCTGTATTGTATTTGAAAATTGCCACTGCTCTTAAGTGGTCAAAAAGCTGGGTACTTACTTTCTGATGAATAACAAGCTCTCCAAAGGTGTCCCGCTCTCTTTTCTCTCATTGTAACTGTAGTCACCACAAAGAAAACATGATATTGCCTTTTACCCACCTATTTTGCCATAAAAGTGAGTTGATTTATACAGTATGAAGACACCCTTCCCTAGTTTTTTCAACTAGATATTCTTGAAACTTCTTTTAAAAAGTATGGATTATATAAGAGAGATTCAGTATTGTTGCAAGTAAATTTTTATTGAATTATTAAATTGTTTTAATTCTATATGTAGATCCATGTGTCCACAAGAAAAATATTTGAGGTATGAGTATTTAAGATGGAGAATATTATTAATAGTAGAGTCTTAGACTGTAAAATAGGATGTTGAGATTGTTTTTGCATTGCAATGACATTTTATGGTTAAAAGAGAAAAATCACAGCTTTGACCCCAGATGATCTGTAATGCATGTTGTAAAAGAGAGTAATTTATTTTTAAAGCTTTCAGTAAATATTCAGTGGTATTTCCAGCTGAGAAACTGACTGGGCCATACTGGTTTTTTAGTCAGTTTTAGGGCATCGTTCTTAAATTGCAGGTGGCAAAACTGAGGTTGAGATAAATGACTTGCTCAGTACATACAATGATAGAACTTGCTTATGTACATGTGTTCATAAATCAATCTTTGTGTAATATCTTCTTGCATCAGTTTTATATTCAGGACAGTAATACATATACCAGCATCATATATGACATATCTGTGATTATAAAGTTATTAGTTTAGAAATATAGGCATTAAGTGCCAGAAGATAGAAAGAAAAGAGTTTTATTTTTAGGAAGATTTTGTGAAGAAAGNCAGGTAATACATATACCGGCATCATATATGACATATCTGTGATTATAAAGTTATTAGTTTAGAAATATAGGCATTAAGTGCCAGAAGATAGAAAGAAAAGAGTTTTATTTTTAGGAAGATTTTGTGAAGAAAGTGTTACTTGAAGGAGATTGGAATATGAATAAATGGATAAGAGGAAGCAAAGCCCAGCTTAAAAAAAAACAGTGAAAATTAAGAATAGGACATGTGACAGAAGCAACTGGTCATTCTAGAGTTTTTCTAAGGGAAAACCAAAAAAAACCCACACCAACCCACATTGAGAAATGTTACTGTAGAAAAGAAAGAAGTATACTCATTGAGAAAATTCATCTCATTCTGACCTGTGTTCAGTAGTTTGGCTTGGGACCTCGTCAGATCAGAAATATCAATAATATATTTATCCTGAGATAAACAGATCTTTAGCAAACTAGTCCATATTGCTTATATAAGAAGAAACTCATTTCTGCCAGAAAATAAATTACATTATTTGAAATGGAAAGTACACCTTTCTGAATGTGTGTTTATGCATGTAAGTGATTGATACCAAATCAATGTGAGATCATTTGATTGTTTGTCATCAAATTTTTATAAGGAGATTCTTATCAGAGCCTGCCTAGATAGTGTTTTCTGACCTGGGTTCCCTCTCCCCAGGAAGCACTGGCAACATTCTGTCTCTCCAAACATACCTTCTTTCCCAAGTTCCCTTTCAATATAATGCTCCAGTCAGTCCTTTCAGATCTGCTGATTATAGCACACTTATTGAAATGTCCTATTTGCTTAAGAGAGAGAGGGTCCAATTGGTGCTAATCTGCCTTTTAATACCCAGCAATCATCTTCATCATCACTTGAAAAATTGTACCATTTCTAAAATCTAAGAGGTGCAATTTCAAGTGAGATATATTCCTTAGTTTCTACTAAATTGCACACGAAATCAACATGTCCCGCCTGACTTTCCTTGAATCCACTCTGTAAAAACAGCAGCTCATTTTGGGAATCAGTGGGTAGAATAACCAGCACCCAGGGAACAAGGAAGGAATCAGTCAGAAGAGCATGAGCATGTTTTCTATAGAACTCCATAAACAAGGTCATAACTTCTCATGAATCGGTGCGTTACGACTCCGCCAGTCAGAAATACACTGGGAATAGCCTTGGTATTCAGCTTAGAATGTCATTCCCTCACTGCTGTTCTCTAAAACTCTAAAGGAGTATGAGGCTTCACAGAACCACCTCTCCTCCTGGGGCCCTATGTGTACCATGCAAACCCATAAAGGGCAAGAGAGGGAGGCCTGGAAGATCAGTTTAAATTAGGACCATTGCTAGTGAGATGAAGCCTCTGTTCATGCCAGGTGCTTACCAGAAGAATCCCTTAGGGCTCTAGAGAGAGGCCAAGAGGCAATCCCTGGAAAGGATGGGGGATTGAGGAGCTGAGGCATGGGAAAGGGACTGAAAAATTAACAATACTGAGGAAAAGGAACTTATTCTGTCCCACTCTTTAGCCTCACTCATGGACGGAGGAGCCTGGTACACTACAGTTCATGGGGGCGCAAAGAGTCAGACACGACTGAGCAACTGAGCATGTATGAGCGCTTTAGCCTCAGAGGTGATCCTGTTGCCAAGCGGTACAAAATGTGTGATTCTGTGTAGTCTTCACTCTTTCATTGATTTAGTTTATGTATCTGTCCAAATACATGTGAGAGTTGGACTATAAAGAAAGCTGAGCACCGAAGAATTGATGCTTTTGGACTGTGATGTTGGAGAAGACTCTTGAGAGTCCCTTGGATTGCAAGGATATCCAACCAGTCTATCCTAAAGGAAATCAGGCCTAAATATTCATTGGAAGGACTGATGTTGGGCTGTCTCTTATACACATCTAGATGTGTATAAGAGACAGGTAATACATATACCGGCATCATATATGACATATCTGTGATTATAAAGTTATTAGTTTAGAAATATAGGCATTAAGTGCCAGAAGATAGAAAGAAAAGAGTTTTATTTTTAGGAAGATTTTGTGAAGAAAGTGTTACTTGAAGGAGATTGGAATATGAATAAATGGATAAGAGGAAGCAAAGCCCAGCTTAAAAAAAAACAGTGAAAATTAAGAATAGGACATGTGACAGAAGCAACTGGTCATTCTAGAGTTTTTCTAAGGGAAAACCAAAAAAAACCCACACCAACCCACATTGAGAAATGTTACTGTAGAAAAGAAAGAAGTATACTCATTGAGAAAATTCATCTCATTCTGACCTGTGTTCAGTAGTTTGGCTTGGGACCTCGTCAGATCAGAAATATCAATAATATATTTATCCTGAGATAAACAGATCTTTAGCAAACTAGTCCATATTGCTTATATAAGAAGAAACTCATTTCTGCCAGAAAATAAATTACATTATTTGAAATGGAAAGTACACCTTTCTGAATGTGTGTTTATGCATGTAAGTGATTGATACCAAATCAATGTGAGATCATTTGATTGTTTGTCATCAAATTTTTATAAGGAGATTCTTATCAGAGCCTGCCTAGATAGTGTTTTCTGACCTGGGTTCCCTCTCCCCAGGAAGCACTGGCAACATTCTGTCTCTCCAAACATACCTTCTTTCCCAAGTTCCCTTTCAATATAATGCTCCAGTCAGTCCTTTCAGATCTGCTGATTATAGCACACTTATTGAAATGTCCTATTTGCTTAAGAGAGAGAGGGTCCAATTGGTGCTAATCTGCCTTTTAATACCCAGCAATCATCTTCATCATCACTTGAAAAATTGTACCATTTCTAAAATCTAAGAGGTGCAATTTCAAGTGAGATATATTCCTTAGTTTCTACTAAATTGCACACGAAATCAACATGTCCCGCCTGACTTTCCTTGAATCCACTCTGTAAAAACAGCAGCTCATTTTGGGAATCAGTGGGTAGAATAACCAGCACCCAGGGAACAAGGAAGGAATCAGTCAGAAGAGCATGAGCATGTTTTCTATAGAACTCCATAAACAAGGTCATAATTTCTCATGAATCGGTGCGTTACGACTCCGCCAGTCAGAAATACACTGGGAATAGCCTTGGTATTCAGCTTAGAATGTCATTCCCTCACTGCTGTTCTCTAAAACTCTAAAGGAGTATGAGGCTTCACAGAACCACCTCTCCTCCTGGGGCCCTATGTGTACCATGCAAACCCATAAAGGGCAAGAGAGGGAGGCCTGGAAGATCAGTTTAAATTAGGACCATTGCTAGTGAGATGAAGCCTCTGTTCATGCCAGGTGCTTACCAGAAGAATCCCTTAGGGCTCTAGAGAGAGGCCAAGAGGCAATCCCTGGAAAGGATGGGGGATTGAGGAGCTGAGGCATGGGAAAGGGACTGAAAAATTAACAATACTGAGGAAAAGGAACTTATTCTGTCCCACTCTTTAGCCTCACTCATGGACGGAGGAGCCTGGTACACTACAGTTCATGGGGGCGCAAAGAGTCAGACACGACTGAGCAACTGAGCATGTATGAGCGCTTTAGCCTCAGAGGTGATCCTGTTGCCAAGCGGTACAAAATGTGTGATTCTGTGTAGTCTTCACTCTTTCATTGATTTAGTTTATGTATCTGTCCAAATACATGTGAGAGTTGGACTATAAAGAAAGCTGAGCACCGAAGAATTGATGCTTTTGGACTGTGATGTTGGAGAAGACTCTTGAGAGTCCCTTGGATTGCAAGGATATCCAACCAGTCTATCCTAAAGGAAATCAGGCCTAAATATTCATTGGAAGGACTGATGTTGGGGCTGAAACTCCAATACTTTGGCCACCTGATGCGAAGAGCTGAATCATTTGAAAAGACCCTGATGCAGGAAATGATTGAAGGCAGGAGCCGAATGGAACGGCAGAGGATGAGATGGTTGGATGGCATCACTGACTCAATGGACATGAGTTTGAGTAAACCCTGGGAGTTGGTGATGGATAGAGAGGCCTGGCGTGCTGCAGTCCCTGGGGTCGCAAAGAGTTGGACACGACTGAGCGACTGAACTGAACTGATCTGTCCAAAGGGGTTGATATTGTCAACTTCATATGGGTTTTGTAGAATTACATGAAATAGTGTAATATAGCTTAAAAAATGTCCAAAAGTGTTACTACCATGATAGCACTCCATTAATATGTAAAAACACAATCTCTGGTTACTCAGTAATAGCCATTTAGTACACATTTTTTATATAACAGGTCAGACGCAGTGCTCAGCATAGTGGAGAAGGCAAAGATAAGTCAGACTCTGTCTCAAGAGATTAAGGGGATCTTTCTTTGTGCCTCCTGAGCCTTTGAAATTAGACTGTAGAGTGTTCTACATCATTGTTTTGGCTAATGCAAGGAAGATAAGGCTGTTTTTATTTTCCAAGCACATGGAAGGAAGGGAAAAGCATTTAGAAATGGTGAAATTGGTAGCTTCAAAAAAATTCAAGGACTCTGTCAGCATTAGAATGTGAAAACATTTGAGTCATACGCTTGCTAGGGAGTGAGTGTTTAATAGGCGCCTTTGTAAAATCTCCAAACTAAGCTGTATCATTTTCTATACATGCGTAAATCTCTTAATTACAAAGCAACTTTAATTATACATAAAGTATGCCTCTTCAATCATGTTTTAATCACACATGAAAAAAATGAAATTTATCCCAAAGTTATTTTCTGCATTTCAATTCTGATTTTTAAACTCTGGCATATTCTGTACCAAAAAAAATTGCATTAAGCTAATGTTTATGCTTGCACATAATCCCACACTTTCAAGGCAACACTTAAAATATTCAGAAGAGCTTCACAAGAGGGAGTAGTTTAATTCTGTTGTTGACTCAGAGCCATTGTTCTTCACAGTTACAGCTCCACTGGCATAGGCTACATATGGTCACTTGTTTCTCAGTGTACAGAGTGATAATGCATGAACGTTCTGGCTGATGGTGGGAGCTGTGCTGCGTTTTAGAGAAGGATATCAAGGAGGATGTATGGCCTCTTGGGAAGAAAGGAGGACAAGATCAACATGGGAGAGCCTGCAGACTGCAGATGGGCTTTGACTAATCACCGTGGCTTTACAATGCGGAGACTGACCTAGGAACCTAGACTTCAAACCTTGGCTGTCTGTGGGTAGAGCTTATTTTGAAAGAGCAGTCATTGGCGACAACTGTGGACCGCAGCCATGAAAGGAGATTTTGCCAGCTGCTTCCCCACTGCCATTCAGAGATGCTGTTCTAGAGCCCTCAGTTGCCTCTTGCAAGACTATTTATGACCCCATATTTGCTCTAATTACTACTATGTAGGTCACAAGTCAAAGTGGAGTCCAGGGCTGGAGACTTCATGGCTGCATGGAGGTCCATTACAAGTACTTAAATAGTTTCTTGGCGTGTTAGCATTTTCAGCAACAACAACAAGGATGGGGGACTCTGGCCAGGGTTCAGTGAACATGACTTTTCTTTTACCTTTTGTAGTTCTCTTTGGTATATACGAAGTAGAGGAAAAAAGGCCAAGGAAGAAATTTTGTCTTTTCCCATATCATAAAAGATGTCAACCTTTATCTAATTGTATTCCAAGTGGGATTGTGTCCCAGGAAACCTTTCAAGTGATGCAGGCCCTCAAGGGCTTCTCCTTACCTTTTCCAGCAACTAATTTGGTTTCCATTTATGGCTGTGAATTAAAAGAAACAAAACAAAACTAATACTGTTAGCAGCACCAGAGGGAGCCACTTGCACAGTTTAGTCTGAAGCATCAGCAAAGCGGACACTAAGGCTTGATATTTAGAAATATTAAGATTTTATTGTTTTTTTTTCTAAAGAGAATACCAGAAAAGTTGATGATATGTAAAATCTGTTAGCAGCAATTCCAAATTATGGGACTAGAAGCAACCACTTCATTTCTCCCACTTGAAATATTTGCCAATGGTAATTGCCTGGCTGCTGTCCAGAAAGTAAATCATATTTCAAAATGTTAAATAATATTTGGAGCAAGAGGTATTATTCTCTCTGATCCTGCCATTGTCCCTTTGCAGAAAACTATCAGCAAGTTTGTATGTTTGAAATTTATGCCAGTTTACTGTTTTTGTAATGTAAATGATGCTACCAAAAATAAAAATGAAGAATAAAATTCTACATCCACAGTCCGGTGCTCAAACACATACTCTCTGTCTCACACACACACACTCATAAACATGCAAACAGACACAAACACATGCACACACATTGTTGCACTAGTGAATTTGTTGTAAAACAATAGAACCAGGCTTGCTTTAAGGTCATCCGGTAAGCTTGTCTTTGAGTCCCATAGTGGGAAAGAAAAAAATCTTTACACCAAAAAGAAAATAGAAGGCTCGTAACTTCATTAGCACGCTGACCTTTTTTTATGAAGAAACAGTCAAATGCATACAGGTCTGAAGATAGTCTCTTAAATACCACGCTGACAAAATATTTCAGGAAAATGTATTGATTCCAACTGTCTCATCTTGGAGGGGAGGTTTCTAGGTCTTCTGCTGTTTTATCTTTGCCAGTTTTAAAACAAATCATAAAAACACTGGAAAGGGGAAATTGCTTTAGTTCTTTGAACAAAAAAGGCTTTATTCTTAACAGTCCCCGGCACCCTCTAGCCTTGTCCACATCAGGTAAATCTCATTACACAGAATCACAAGAAAAAATGATTCTATAAAGTAAGATGATGTCTATTGGCTCAAGTATTGTCACTTTCTGGACTTGATTACAATAAAGTCTGCAGTCCATAATGCTGACAATGAATGCTTTCTTAGGTTCCTTTCCAGGTAATAGTCATCTTCTTCAAGACAGTACTTGATTATTTGTGGTTTGTGCTACAGATGGAAAGGAGAAAATGAGAGTGAAGATTAGTTGCACTTGACTCTCTGACAGTGCTTATTCTTCTTTCTTTACAACCACCTTTCATTCTCTCCTGCATTGCCAGCCCAGCCAAACTACTCCCTTGAGGAAGTACTCATATTTAATCCGGGAGGGAAGTGGCTGAGGGCTGGGGGCAGTTAATGTGATCTGATCTGATATCCTTCTGCCTGTGGGACTTTAGTCATGCACATTTGCCTCCAAGTCAGAGAAACAGGTATTGCTTACTTTTTGGGTGTTTTTCCTTTTTATCCATCTATCTATCTGTCTATCAATGCATTCCTGTCTATTTTCTATTTCATTTTAAAAATAATACTTCCAAGTCCTGAAAGGGGGACCGTACTCAGAAAAGGATCCACAGGAATTTTGCCATCTGTCAGGAGTCTGTCTGGTGTCCAGTAGCATATCCTCATAGCCTTGGGCCCTAGATGTCTAGAGAAGTTCTGTGTCAAGGGAGAAGGCCCGAATCTGAACATATCAGGTGACCTACCCACTCCATGGGCAAGAAGGGAGAAAGAGACCTCCTCTCCCTGGCAAGAGGATTGGGGGGAGGGNTAAAACAATAGAACCAGGCTTGCTTTAAGGTCATCCGGTAAGCTTGTCTTTGAGTCCCATAGTGGGAAAGAAAAAAATCTTTACACCAAAAAGAAAATAGAAGGCTCGTAACTTCATTAGCACGCTGACCTTTTTTTATGAAGAAACAGTCAAATGCATACAGGTCTGAAGATAGTCTCTTAAATACCACGCTGACAAAATATTTCAGGAAAATGTATTGATTCCAACTGTCTCATCTTGGAGGGGAGGTTTCTAGGTCTTCTGCTGTTTTATCTTTGCCAGTTTTAAAACAAATCATAAAAACACTGGAAAGGGGAAATTGCTTTAGTTCTTTGAACAAAAAAGGCTTTATTCTTAACAGTCCCCGGCACCCTCTAGCCTTGTCCACATCAGGTAAATCTCATTACACAGAATCACAAGAAAAAATGATTCTATAAAGTAAGATGATGTCTATTGGCTCAAGTATTGTCACTTTCTGGACTTGATTACAATAAAGTCTGCAGTCCATAATGCTGACAATGAATGCTTTCTTAGGTTCCTTTCCAGGTAATAGTCATCTTCTTCAAGACAGTACTTGATTATTTGTGGTTTGTGCTACAGATGGAAAGGAGAAAATGAGAGTGAAGATTAGTTGCACTTGACTCTCTGACAGTGCTTATTCTTCTTTCTTTACAACCACCTTTCATTCTCTCCTGCATTGCCAGCCCAGCCAAACTACTCCCTTGAGGAAGTACTCATATTTAATCCGGGAGGGAAGTGGCTGAGGGCTGGGGGCAGTTAATGTGATCTGATCTGATATCCTTCTGCCTGTGGGACTTTAGTCATGCACATTTGCCTCCAAGTCAGAGAAACAGGTATTGCTTACTTTTTGGGTGTTTTTCCTTTTTATCCATCTATCTATCTGTCTATCAATGCATTCCTGTCTATTTTATATTTCATTTTAAAAATAATACTTCCAAGTCCTGAAAGGGGGACCGTACTCAGAAAAGGATCCACAGGAATTTTGCCATCTGTCAGGAGTCTGTCTGGTGTCCAGTAGCATATCCTCATAGCCTTGGGCCCTAGATGTCTAGAGAAGTTCTGTGTCAAGGGAGAAGGCCCGAATCTGAACATATCAGGTGACCTACCCACTCCATGGGCAAGAAGGGAGAAAGAGACCTCCTCTCCCTGGCAAGAGGATTGGGGGGAGGGGAAGCAGCAGTGGTGGTAGGGTGGAAGGCAGTCATCAAAGGCAGAGGGTTGGTATGAGATTGGACAGAGAAGGTGCCTCAAACTACCTCAGTGGTATCTCCATTCTTAGGTTTCATGGGGACATTTGACCTATCAGAACAGGAAGCCCAGAGAAGGGGGTATGTAGGACCTGAAATGGTCTTTCTCACACCTTGTTGTCCCTGAGCTATGTCTTACAGCAGTGTCTCGCTGTACCACTGGCTTAAGAGCGCGAGAGAGGAATGCCTGAACATTGATTTGCATATGAGGAGGCAGGTACTTATATTGTACTTGTCTCATTCTATTTGGATTGCTGTAACAAAAATGCCATAGACTGGGTGGCTTAAGAAAAAAACCTTTTTTCTCATACTTCCTAGAGGCGGCTGCTGCTGCTGCTGCTGCTGCTGCTGCTAAGTCACTTCAGTCATGTCCGACTCTGTGTGACCCCATAGACGGCAGCCCACCAGGCTCCCCCATCCCTGGGATTCTCCAGGCAAGAATACTGGAGTGGGTTGCCATTTCCTTCTCCAATGCATGAAAGAGAAAAGTGAAAGTGAAGTCACTCAGTCTGTCCGACTGTTAGCGACCCCATGGACCGCAGCCCACCAGGCTACTCCGTCCATTGGATTTTCCAGGCAAGAGTACTGGGGTGGGGTGCCATTGCCTTCCCCTTCCTGGAGGCTGAGAAACTCCAAATCGTGGCACCAACAGATTCAGTATTTGGTGAGGACTTGCTTCCTGGTTCATAGACAGCTGTCTCCTAGGGTCTTTCTTATAAGGGCACTAATCTCATTTGTGAGGACTCCACCCTCATGAGCTTACCACTTCTCAAATCTTCTGCCTCCAAATATTATTACATTGGTGATTAGGTTTCAACCTGTGAATTTGGGAAGAACACAAACATTCAATCTATAACAGTATTTCCTGGAGAAGGGAATAGCTACCCACTCCAATATTCTTGCCTGGAGAATCCCATGGACAGAGGGGCCTAGTAGACTATAGTCCTTGGGGTCACAAAGAGTTGGCATGACTGAGTGACTTTCACTTTTATTGCTACTGCTAAGTTGCTTTAGTCGTGTCCGACTCTGTGCGATCCCATAGACAGCAGCCCACCAGGTTCCGCTATCCCTGGGATTCTCCAGGCAGAAACACTGGAATGGGTTGCCATCTCCTTGTCCATCACTCTTATTAATAGTATGCAAAAATCTGGGTAAGGGCAGAAGGTAGAATGAGTGGAAGGCCCAGTCTCTGCTCAGGAAAGATTAGAAGGTTATATTTGACTTGGACTGGAGAAGAAATTGTCCTCAGGCAGCTAGGATACCAATGGACTTCAGAGGGAAGTCAGGAGCTTTCAGTTCAGTTCAGTTCAGTTGCTCAGTCATGTCCGACTCATTGCAACCCCATGGACTGCAGCATGCCAGGCTTCTCTGTCCATTACCAACTCCCGGAGCTTACTCAAACTATGTCCATTGAGTCGGTGATGCCATCTAACCATCTCATCCTCTGTCATCCCCTTCTCTCTCCTTCAATCCTTCCCAGCATCAGGGTCTTTTCAAATCAGTCAGCTCTTCGCAATAGGTGGCCAAAGTATTGGAGCTTCAGCTTCAGCATCAGTTCTGCCAATGAATATTCAGGGCTTATTTCCTTTAGGATTGACTGGTTGGATCTCCTTGCAGTCCAAGGGACTCTCAAGAGTCTTCTCCAANCAGGGTCTTTTCAAATCAGTCAGCTCTTCGCAATAGGTGGCCAAAGTATTGGAGCTTCAGCTTCAGCATCAGTTCTGCCAATGAATATTCAGGTCTTATTTCCTTTAGGATTGACTGGTTGGATCTCCTTGCAGTCCAAGGGACTCTCAAGAGTCTTCTCCAACGCCACAGTTCAAAAGCATCAATTCTTTGGTGCTCAGCCTTCTTCACAGTCCAACTCTCAGATCTGTACATGACTACTGGAAAAACCATAGCCTTGACTAGACGGACCTTTGTTGGCAAAGTAATGTCTCTGCTTTTCAATATACTATCTAGGCTGGTCATAGCTTTTCTTCCAAGGAGCCAGTGTCTTTTAATTTCATGGCTGCAGTCACCATCTACAGAGATTTTGCAGCTCAAAAATAAGCCTCTCACTGTTTCCTCATCTATTTGCTGTGAAGTGATAGGACCGGATGCCATGATCTTAGTTTTCTGAGTGTTGAGTTTTAAGCCAACTTTTTCACTCTCCTCTTCCACTTTCATTAACAGACTCTTTAGTTCTTCTTCACTTTCTGCCATAAGGGTGGTGTCACCTGTGTATCTGAGGTTATTGATTTTTCTCCTGGAAATCTTGATTCCAGCTTATGCTTCATCCAGCCCGACATTTTGCATGATATACTTTGTACATAAGTTAAATAAGCAGAGTGACAGTATACAGCCTTGATGTATTCCTTTCCTGAATTGGAACCAGTCTATTGTTCCATGTCCAATTCTAAGTGTTTCTTCTTAACCTGCATAGAGATTTCTCAGGAGGCAGGTCAGGTGATCTGGTATTTGCATCTCTTTAAGAATTTTCCACATCTTCCCTGGTGGCTCAGAGGTTAAAGTGTCTGCCTCCAATGCAGGACACCTAGGTTCGATCCCTGGGTCAGGAAGATCCCCTGGAGAAGGAAGTGGTAACCCACTCTAGTATCCTTGCCTGGAGAATCCCATGGATGGAGAAGCCTGGTAGGCTACAGTCCACGGGGTCGCAAAGAGTTAGACATGACTGAGTGGCTTCACTTATTTACTTACTTAAGAATTTTCCACAGTGGTGATCTACATAGTCAAAGGCTTTGGTGTAGTCAGTAAAGCAGAAGTAGATGTTTTTCTGGAATTCTCTTGCTTTTTTGATGATCCAGTGGATGTTGTCAATTTGATCTCTGGTTCCTCTGCCTTTTCTAAATCCAGCTTGAACATCTGAAAGTTCATGGTTCATGTACTCTTGAAGCCTGGCTTGGAGAATTTTGAGCATTACTTTACTAGCATGTGAGATGAGTGCAATTGTGTGGTAGTTTGAACTGAGAGGGAGTCAGGAGCTTTAGATAAGAAATTAGAATGACATTGTGTGTTGTGTTACTCTTTGTTTCCCTCTGTGATTAGCAGTAAAACCCTTGAAGGGAAAATGACCTGCATGTTTATATCTTCAGGGAGAGCAAGGAAGGAGGATTTGGGGAGCAACGTCTGCGTTTGAAGTCAGATTTGTTGGAACAGGACCGCAAGTAGTGAGTAGTTAGTAGTGTTGAGAAGCCTGAAGGTGTAGGACCTAAGAAGGTAAACAGTATGAGATATGAAGTCTGACCTGGGAAAGGATTCTGGGCATGAACAGGAGAGAGTTCCTAAGACATCTGCATATAAAAAGGTCCATCCTTAAAATCTAAACAAATAAATTGAAATAAGAACTTACAGTAAGATGCAGAAGGAAACAAGGGGCACTGAAGCAGGAAACTGCAAAATAGAACTTTTCTTTGGTCTTTGGTTCAGTGTCGGTCAAGCTAAATCAGAGTACTTGAAGAATCTTGAAAACCACGCTTGATTTTCAAGCTAATTATGATTAAAGGGTGATTTTAGATATTTAGATTTAACATTCCTTCAAATAATTATAGTAACTCAGTGGTATAAACTCTGAACCTTCAAGTGATGCTTTCAGCAAAATCCTGTTGTCAACTGTAAAATGGGCAAATTTACAGCTCCCTATTATATAGGCATTGCTATTTAAATCTAAGAAGATGGCAGGAGATTGGAAGGGAGCAATAATTTAAGGCAATTGACAGGCATTATATCTCTTTCTCTGATTCTTATTTATTTATTTTTTAGTCCTCGACAAGTAATTTTAACAGTATGAAGACAAACCTTGGTTGTTCCTAGAAGAAGTCAGATAGAAAAGAGCTTGATGCATTGGATAATGCCCTGAACTTAAAGCTGAATGATGTACACATAAGTCCTAACTTTGCCATGTAATAATGATTGGTGGAAGCTGCTTAACCTGGCTCAGTTTTTACCCATAAGGTGGGAAAGACACAACATGTCCTTGTCTGTCTCACAAAGCAGTTGTAAGGATCAAATGAACCAGAGTCTGAAAAGGCAGTTTATACAGTATTAAGCTCTTTATGAATGTAGGATACTCTTGAATATAGCAGATCAGAAGGCAGCACCCTCAAGTGGGGTCAGGACATGTAGTGATTCAGAGTATAAGTTTATGGTTAGAGGGGACCATTTGTGTTTCCAGCTTTTCCATCAATTTGTTTAGCCTTTCTATGCATCGATTTCTTTATTTATAATGAAAGATAAAGCTAATTCTACTTTTGGAGCATTCAGAAGTGTAAGAAATAATGTATATAAAGTGCTTGTCAAAGAGCCTGACACGTAAGGGTAAGTAAATAAAATGAATATTAGCTATTATTACATGTGCTTATTGTGCTTAACTCAGTTGAATTTATCTTGGAAATAATAAACCGTTGAACCTCACAGAAAGAGACCTCAAAGCTCAAGCACTATATTTCTGTTTAATACCCATGTCCGTTTATCTGGGTATATAGTTTGGAAGAGCAAAGGGCTGAAATCTCTATGTTTTACAACTAACAATGTATAGGAAGTACGTTATTTTTTTCACTTGGGGAACTTGGTGATCTGAAACTTAACATTGTATTATTGGGATCTGTCTATCTCTCTATCTAGTTTTATGGGTTGCTGCATCTTTCAGCATCCTGTGTGCTACATCATGATCAGAAGGGTGAATGAACACACTGATTGTGCAGACCCATTTGGCCACAATGAAGGAATTCTGAGAATTTCCCTTCCCCATTCTGTGGCCCCAACCATGTTTACTTAAGCTGTGAGGCAGCAAAACCAGATGGTATACGAAAGAGAGGCAGAGGTGTTTCCTTTTACTCTTTGTTTCTGTTTTCCTATTCTCTGCTCTCACCCCCTTTTATTCTTCTCCTATTCTTTTTTACCCTAGACTTGGTCATGTCCACATTCTTCCCATCCTCTGTCCTTTTCTTCTTTATCATTAGCATATGTAATTTTCTTTCAAGAAACGTTATGAATATTATTTGTATATTTTGAATATTTTATAATCTTTTGCCAAATGAATATTTTTCTTACAGTTGCTTATGACTTGGCAAGTTTGCAAACAGATGCTTAGAAGTCTAATGAAAGCAAAAGTTATTTTTTACCCTTATCTGTGGTCTCTTTTCCTAATTCCTAGCCTCTGCAGTTCTTTCCCAAAGCTAATGTCAGTAGCAATAGCTAGCACTGACTGTGGTAAGATACTGCCTTACTGCCTGAGAGCACAATGACATAAGCTAGGTTCTTCAAAAGCTCTGGAATTTGAGGATGTAACACATTAGTGATCATTGGCCTTCTGCTTCACTCTAATGTCCCATTCTGATTTTGTTGTTCCTCAATTGGTAAATAGATACCTGCCTTGTGAAGAGCAGCTTTGACAGAGATGGGCCCTTGAGCCTTGCCTGAGAGACTGAGGTTCTTCTACCTGCTCTTAGCACCCGCTCAAGCCAGCTCATCATCTGTGCTATGATACATGCTTCTCATTTCCCCATCACCTTGGCTGCCCTAACTTTGGGTATTTCATTGCCTCTGATTCCTGTTCTGCCCTGCTCCATGCCCAAGACCACACTATGCTGTTGCAACCCATTTCCGTCTGTCTCTTTCACTCTATCTAAACTCCATGAAAGGGAGGTGCTATGGTCTGAATGTTTGTGTCTTTCCAAAATTCCTGTGCTGAAATCCCAGTGCCCTGTGAGATAATATTAGGAAGTGGGGTATATGGGAGGTGGTTGTCATGGAATTGGAGACCTCATGACTGCAATTAGTGCCTTTTTAAAAGACGTTTCAGAGAGCTCCCTTGACCCTTTTGCCTTGTGAGGATAAAAGGAGAAAATCTGTGACCTAGAAGAGGGCCCTCATAGAACAAATCTGGTGCTCTGATCTCAAATTTCCGGCTTCCAGACTGTGAGAAATTTCTTCTAATAAACCACCCACTCTATGATATTTTGTTATAGCAGCCAGAACGATTAAGACAGGAGGCCATGTGGCATTTAGCTTGATATTCCTAATATCAAGCAGATTGAGAGCTTAGTCTCGTGAGTCCTCAGTAAAAGTTTGGAAGAGTGATGAACCACTCTGATACCTTCTCCCTCCCGCCATGGTTTGTTGCCATGCTATAGGAAGACTTCCTCTCAACCTCTGCTGGTGACATTTAGGGTTGTAAATGTTATCTGGTGATGATCGGTGATGCTGTGATAGAGAGGGCACCTGAATTCAGTCTCTAAAGGAGAGTAAGAGATTGCCAGTTATTGAGGTCTTTAAGTAGGTAATTCAAACAAAGGCATGGTGCTTTTTGTACCTATGGATAGTATGGTATGACAATCCTATTTTTTAAAAAATCCAGTTATATTTGACTCCAAAAACTTTTTTGCTCAGACTTATAGCGGGATTCTAGAAGATATTGCGTTCTGAATTGCATGAGTGAGCTTTAGAATAAGATAGACATGGTTTCTAATCCATCCTCTCTTTTCTGGTCATTTTATGGTCTCGGTTAAGCTAACTAACCTCTTTGAGCATCAGTTTGTTGCTAAGTGCCTGATATGTTGATGTAGGATGAGCTCAATAAATGTTCTTTCCCTTTCATTCTTAACTCAGCTTTTTCTGGGCAGATATTGACTTTCTTTCTCAGAAAGTGTGTTATACTTTTCACTAGCAGTTTGATAGACTGAATATTTTAGGTGACTTCTACCCTTTATCTTTTATTCTCATTCCTTAAGCTTTTGTAGAGATTTTTTTTCATGATTCAGAACTTGACATTAATTTCCATGCATGGACATGCATCTGTCTTGATCATTTGTAAAAAGTCTTTCTGGCATTTGTGATGCTAGGCTCAGTTCTAGAATCTTGAGCTACAACAGTGAACTATACCAAAGGAAATCCCTGAGCCCATGGAGCTAAATCCTACTTTTAGGGAGAGAGACTATAAATAAGATGAATAAATTATTTGTATAGTGTGTTCAGAGATAATAAGTACCATGGAGAGAAGGTGTGTGGGGAACTTTGAGGAGAGAAGGTATCATCTCAGTTCCAAATCAGATGATCAGAATACATCTCACTAAGAAGGTGATATTTGGAAAAGACGTGAAAGGAGATCTCTTTAGGTGGAGAGAATAGTAGTGCAGAAATCCTGCAGTTGACAGGAATATGCCTGGTGTGAACATGAAGGAAGCAACCAAGGGAGGAGTTGCTAAGGGGGAAGAAGAAAAAAGTCAGAGGTAAGGTCATAAAGTAAGGGGAGTTAGGTATCATCTCAGTTCCAAATCAGATGATCAGAATACATCTCACTAAGAAGGTGATATTTGGAAAAGACTTGAAAGAAGATCTCTTTAGGTGGAGAGAACATAGTGCAGAAATCCTGCAGTTGACAGGAATATGCCTGGTGTGAACATGAAGGAAGCAACCAAGGCAGGAGTTGCTAAGGGGGAAGAAGAAAAAAGTCAGAGGTAAGGTCATAAAGTAAGGGGAGTGGTGCCTGTAAAGTCCCTGGTAAGGACACTGGGTTTTACTCTGATTGAGATGAGTTGGTTGAAAGACTGTGACTAGAAGAGTGAGGTAATCTGACAATTCAAAAGGCTAATGCTGGGACTTCCCTGGTGGTCCAGTGGCTAAGAATCCTTCTAATAATGCAGGGAACATGGATTTGATCCCTGGTCTGGGAAGATTCCATATACTGAGGAGCAACCAAGCCTGTGTGCCGCAACCACTGAGCCCACGTGCCCCAGAGCCTGTGCTCCACAACAAGCGAGGCCACCGCAGTGAGAAGCCTGCACGCGTCACCTAGAGAGTAGCTCCATGTGCAGCAACGAAGGCCGAGTGCGGCCAAAAATTAAATAAGTAAATAAAATAATAAAAAAAAAGGATAATTCTGTTTGTGGGGTCAGTAATAGAATATAGGAAAAACAAGTTTTTAAGTGGGGAGACCAGTTACACCACTATTTGCAACCATCTAGGTAAATAATGTCTAGTGATGTGGAAGTGGTTTTTTAAAAAAAGGTGGAATTCTGGAAATACTTTGACAACAGAGCCTATAGGGTTTGTTTGTGGATTAAAAGTAGTTTCCAGGAGAAGACTTGAGTACAGGATAACTTTAGTAAGATTTTTGGCATTAGAATTGGAAGGATGAATTTGGCATCGCCTGTGATGGAGAAGACTTAGGGTGGAACGGGTTTTGAGAGATGAATTTCAGGAGTTCAGTTTTGGATGTATTGAACTTAGTCTTTTAGGAATTCATGTAGACATGTCTTTTGGGCTGTGGTACAAAGAATCCAGAGTCCGGGAAGAGATCCAGGCTTGCTATATCTGTGTGTGTCTCTCTCTCTGTCTCTATATTGGTATATATTTGGGAGTTGTTGACATACAAAAGGCACTTAAGCCATGAGACCTGAATTAGATCACCAAAAGAGTAGACAAAGATGAAAGCCCAAGATACTCATTACATTCCCCAGATATATGAACTATGTAATTTTAGGCAAGCCCCTTTTCCCTCTGGGTTGCATTCTTCATCTGTAAAGGAGAAGTAACAATCTTTTATTCTTAACATAGGAGATTCAATCGAGATAGTGTATAGAAAACACATGGTACCACACCGAATTGATTTTGTTCTGCTCTTTCAATGATAACCCAACCTACAAAGATGACATTGGAGGGCCAAATGAAACACAGGGCTTAAACAGGGCATCAAAGAGCATATGACTTTTTTCCCCCTTAAATCACATTTGCTTTTGCTTTCTTAATTTCTAAATGACTGATTCAGTTCAGAAAATATTGTCTTTGATTACAAAGCAGACCCTTGTCAAGTATAATCCTGAGACTTTGCCCAGTAAAGTCATGTAAAAATTTACATATTGAGTAATGTGTTTACTTCTTACTTGAACACCATTCCAAAACATGAAGGAATCAAAATTGGAAATAAGAGATAAAGACATAAATGCTTGAAGATAATAATTGTTTAGACTCTGTATGATCAAGTTGATGCTGGCATCAAGCATAAAGATTATTATCACTTTAAAGTATATAGTTGAAATAAGCCTAATATACTTGAAAAAAGTAAAAGAAAACCAAGGCCTTCATTTTGAAATATACAAATATGTTTTTAGAATTTTTTTAGAACAAGTAATTGTGTTTCCATGGATTGAACTGTAACATTTCACCCATCTGTTTTAATTCAAAGCTTATGTCCAGTACTATCAATACATGTTCTTATAATTGTAAAATTAAGAATTTTTGTGAGTACAGTGTAGTGACATTGAAATCCATTATTTGAAATTAGTACTTTTTGTTATGTGTTTATGGAGAGTGATCTGCATTTTGTATTATGTATTGTATTTGGATATATTTTTTCATTTCATGGTGTATTCCCAGTGGCTGCACAAATTACTTCTGTATGTCATTTATGTTATTGAATTTAAAAATCCTATTTAAATTTTAAGTCTAAGAAAGTTTGTACCATAGAAAATAGATTAAAATAGTTTTTCTGATAATTTTTAGAACAGTGGTACTTTTTTCCAACTTAAAACTATAGAATTAGACAATCATTTCAAAGTTTGCTAATTAAAATTATTTAAAATAGTTCTTGATATGATCAGTTCAGTTCAGTCGCTCAGTCGTGTCCGACTCTTTGCGACCCCATGAATCGCAGCACGCCAGGCCTCCCTATCCATCACCAACTGTCCATCACCAACTCCTGGAGTTCACCCAAACTCACGTCCATCGAGTCCGTGATGCCATCCAGCCATCTCATCCTCGGTCGTCCCCTCCTTCTCTTGCCCCCAGTTCCTCTCAGCATCAGAGTCTTTTCCAGTGAGTCAACCCTTCACATGAGGTGGCCAAAGTATTGGAGTTTCAGCTTTAGCATCAGTCCTTCCAATGAACACGTAGGACTACTCTCCTTTAGAATGGACTGGTTGGATCTCTTTGCAGTCCAAGGGACTCTCAAGAGTCTTCTCCAACACCACAGTTCAAAAGCATACGTTCTTCGGCGCTCAGCTTTCTTCGCAGTCCAACTCTCACATCCATACATGACCACTGGAAAAACCATAGCCTTGACTAGATGGACCTTTGTTGGCAAAGTAATGTATCTGCTTTTTAATATGCTATCTAGGTTGGTCATAACTTTCCTTCCATGGAGTAAGCATCTTTTAATGTCATGGCTGCAGTTACCATCTGCAGTGATTTTGGAGCCCAGAAAATTAAAGTCTGACACTGTTTCCACTGTTTCCCCATCTATTTCCCATGAAGTGATGGGACCGAATGCCATGATCTTCGTTTTCTGAATGTTGAGCTTTAGGCCAACTTTTTCACTCTCCTCTTTTACTATCATCAAGAGGCTTTTTAGTTCCTCTTCACTTTCTGCCATAAGGGTGGTGTCATCTGCATATCTGAGGTTATTGATATTTCTCCCAGTAATCTTGATATGACAGTTCAACTCAATTTTCCAAATAGTCTATTTATATTTAAAAAGAATGTTTTTCTACTTTGCTTAATTATTTGAATCAAATATAAGCATTTCTAATTTCATGGAAACAGACATTCTCTTTATAAAATTAGTAATTCATATTTTATCATTGTACATGCTCAGTTGCTTCAGTCATGTCTGACTCTTTGCAACCCCATGTAGCCTGCCAGCTTCTTCTGTTAATATGATTCTCCAGGCCAGAATAATGGAGTGGGTTCCCATGCCCTCCTCCAGGGGATCTTCCCTACCCAGGGATTGAACCAGTGTCTCCTGCATCTCCTAAATTATCTTTTGGAAAATAAGATTCAAATACCAATGCTAAATCTTTTGGGTTGCTTAGTTTTATATCATACATAGCACAGAAATGTACAAATTTATCACATTTCTTATAACAATGACTTGTAAATTTATAGATACGGTTTTGTATCCCTATCAGCTATACAATTCTTCTGTAACAATAGCAGATATTTTAAATTTCATAAGAGATAATGTCATACAAGCGGCTTCCCTAGTAGCTCAGCTGGTAAAGAATTCACCTGCAATGCAGGAGACCCTGGTTCGATTCCTGAGTCAGGAAGAACCTCTGGAGAAGGGAATGGCTATCCACTGCAGTATTCTGGCCTGGAGAATTCCATGGACTATACAGTCATGTATAGTGAAGAGTCAGACAGGACTGAGCAACTTTCACGTTCATTTTCAATGTTATACAAAATATGAAGAAAATGCAGTTTTAACTACATTCTTTAGATATTTTGAACTTCCCACATGGCACAGTAGTAAAGAATCCACCTGCCAAGCAGGAGATGCAAGAGAGTTGGATACAATCCCTGGGTTGGGAAGATCCTCTGGAGTGGAAAATAGCAACCCTCTCTAGTTTTCTTGCTGGAAAATTCGAGGGGGCAGAGGAGGACAGGAGGACAAAGAAGCCTGGTGGGCTATAGTCCATGGGGTCATAAAGAGTTGGACACCACTGAGAGACTGGCACTGGCACTTAGATATTTTCTTTATTGACTAAAAGTTTTGTACATTTTTTGTTTCCATATTAAGTTTCAGATTGTTTTCCTCACAACTTTTAAAATCGCTTTTATTATTTTTACTAAATAGGAAACACAAGCTAACTTTATAATCATTAGAAAAGAAATAGTACAGATAGAAAAATCTTACAGTCCTATCATCCTGAGATAGCTTGTTTTATCCATTCATTTGTTTCTGTGACTTTCTTTTACTCTTTAATTATCTTCTTCTGAGAAGTGTGTTGCACCCACTTTTAAATACAACGATGACCTGTTAAGCTCTGCCATGGGCTTCCCAGATGGTGCAGTGTTAAAGAATCCGCCTGCCAGTGCAAGAGACATGAGGGACGTAGGTTCAGTCTCTGGGTCAGGAAGATCCCCTGGAGGAGGAAGTGGCAACCGACTCCAGTATTCTTGCCTGGGAACTCCCACAGACAGAGGAGCCTGGAGGGCCACAGTCCATGGAGTCGCAGAGTCAGATGCAACTGAGCATCCACACAAGCTCTGTGGGAAGTCTATTTCTCATATTTATATGTAAAATATTAGATGACATAATTATTAGCTTGTGTTTTAATGACATAGTTTAACAATTACTTGATTTTTAAATTGTTTCTAGTTTTTTTTTTTTTCTCCTTTTACCAACAGCAAGCATTACAAATAGTTATTTGTCTAGTTATTTGATTATTTCCCTAGGATAAATTCTTGATGGGAAACTTTTTTGGTGAGGCCTATGCATATTTCCAATTTTTAAATATATATCCCAGTGTGCTCTCTCTCATAGTGGTGGCCATATGTAATTTCTCTGGCAAAGTTCTAGTGTGTGTTCTTTAATACTGGACATTACATTCTTTGCAATATTTGTCAATTCAGTAAATGTGATCTTCTTTCTCATTGCCTAAATTGGAAAAACTGACTACTAATAATTTAAGCACTTTAAAATATATTTATTAGCTAAATGAGGTTTACCTACTTTTTCTAATCTATTGTCCCTTTATTCTGTTTATGGGAATATAAATCTCCTTTATGGTTTCTTTCTTTGACTTCAAGTTTAACTTCTGTAATACCAAATTATATATATATTAATATATATTAACCTATATTTTCTTTAGATACCTTTATGTTTTGAGTTTTTTTTTGTTTTCTTTTTTTTATAATTTTTACTTCACTATTTTGAAGTATGAGATAAGGATCTAAACAGCAGTATTGAAGAGCCTATCTTTCCATCCTAATTTGAGATGTGTTTTTTAATGTACAAAATACATGTGCATGCAACTTCTGGACATTTTCTTCAGTTTTGTTGATCTGTTTATTTGGAGAAATGCTACATTGTTTTATTTTGTTGTGTATTTTTCATAATGTTTATGTCTGCATTGGAGAAGGAAATGGCAACCCACTTCCAGTATTCTTGCCTGGAGAATCCCAGGGACGGGGGAGCCTGGTGGGCTGCCGTCTATGGGGTCACACAGAGTCGGACACGACTGAAGTGACTTAGCAGCAGCATAATGTCAAGTTATACAAGTCCTGTGTATTACACTTTTAAAAATATTTTCTTACTATCTTGTCCAGTCTTCTGGATACAGTGTAGCATATTTGTTAAGTTAAAAATAATGCTATTAGAATTTTTATTAACAAGCCAAATGAATTTTTATGCTGTTGAATTTTCAGAAACAGGAACCCAGTCTACCTATCACTTTTTTCAAATCATTATACACTTTTTATTTTGAAACAAACTTATAGAAGATTGCAAGGAGAAAACAAATACCCATTTTTCTTCAAAGCCATTTGGAAGTAAGTTGCCCATCTCCTCTTTTAAATATGTTAGTGTGCATTTCCTAAGAATAAAAAAAAATTTTTTTTAAGACGTTCTGCTTCCTAATCACAATTTAGCCATCAAATTCAGAAAGTTGACATTGATATATTACTGCAACTAATTCTCAGACTAGTTAGTTTTTGTCAAGTGCTTCAGTAATGCCATTTATAACAAAAGGATCCAGTTTAGAGTCATGTTTTGTATTTAGCTGCCATGTCTTTTTAGCTTTATTCAATCTGATACGGTTTCTCAATTTTTTTTTTAAAATTTCATGACTTTGACACTTTAAATGATTACAGGGCAATATTTTGGTAGTCAGTCAGTTTGTTTGATGTTTCCTCATAATTAGCTTGAGAGCATGAATCTTTGGGAGGGATATCATAGACGTGTGCTTCCTGGGACCTAACTGGGAACCACAGCCTTGGGAGGTCAGGAAAGGCCAGAGAATACCACAGAGGAGATGCTGTGCTCTTCATTGCATCCTCTCAGGTGATACTTGATTAAGGTGATATTTGCCAGTTTTCTTCTCTGTAAAGTTACTCTTTTGCCCTTTGAAATACATGATTATTTTCTGGGAGATGCTTTAACATTACATAAATGTCTCATTCCTGCTAACTTTTAATTAATTATCAAACTGATTTTTATCAGGATTTTCCCATGATATTCAGCTTTATTTAATAGGGTACAAGTTACTGTCATGTTTTTCTTTCTTATGCTCGTATTTGACCAGTTGGAGCGCTTCTGGGTAGATCTTGT
The DNA here is from genome assembly GCA_006410675.1 of Oreotragus oreotragus. NCBI lineage: Eukaryota > Metazoa > Chordata > Mammalia > Artiodactyla > Bovidae > Oreotragus > Oreotragus oreotragus. The sequence goes on along the minus strand of SJYX01017727.1, from coordinate 74,319 downwards.
GATCTTTTGACATGTCTCCGTCATGCTTGGAGAAATAGTACCTTGCTTTCTGGCACAATAAGATGTTCCAGGCTCATCTTGTATTTTCCCTCTTCCAGCCTTGAAGCCAGGTGTTTCTCCAAGGTACACTATTTCCTTTTTTCCTCCTTTTTTGGTCATTTACACTTAAATATTTTCCTTCAGTCGGTAGCTCATTCTCTTTCACAAAATCTTTCAGAGAAGAAGTTTTTAATTTTAATGAAGTCTAAGTTATCAACATTGCTTTCATCTTTGATGTTTTCTCTCAAAAATCTTTGTTATACACAAAGTCATTGAGATATTCTCTTATGTCATATTTTAGGAGTGACTATTTCCTTTCAGAGGAAAATAATATACAAAATGTTATATATTATACTAGTATTATGTAGTAGTATAGTAGTAATACGTAGCACCCCAAATCTGGATACTGCGTATTACTACTGGTGTGTTATTCCCTCCAGTCTGTCTCTGTAGACAGAGCTAGGGAATATATTCATACACATTCACATCAATATTACTATATCTTTCTACCTATTTAAAACAGTGATTAATGTAAAGTATTACATTAATACTTCAGATTCTAATCAAATACCACAGGATTAATTCTGATCTTGTTCCTTTCCATATTTGCAATTTTCTTATCAGGTATATGGTATATCAGGTAAGTCAGGTATATGGCTTCCAATATTCTTAAGATATGTACACATTTGATCAATTTCCCTGTATGAGGAATATCCCACGGCTGCCGCTTCTTCCTCTGCCTAGATATGCTCTCTTCATCCCACCAGTGCTCTGACATTCCTCACTGGGCTGTCCCCTCCTCCTCTCATTTGGGCTCTAACAGCCTGCATCTGGGCTTGCCCCTCTGTGTAAATTCTCACATAATGCTTTGACTGTTCACACAGGGTTGCCTCCCTATGCAAAACCCCTCCTCAATCTGCCAGGGTCTGACAGATTGAGCAAGGGTCAGACAGGCCCTTGCTCTGGGCCATCATGGATCTGGCCCTACTGTACTCTGCTTTACCCAGTTACTTTAATGAGGAAAAATAAGGGGGAGAGAAGATAGCCAGATTTTTTACATCCTTCAGTAAAATTTACACTTAGTTGTTATTTTCTTTGGTACATTCCTAGCTGTTGTATGGTTGTTTTTATTGTGAACACTTTTTTTTTTTTCTATTTTCATTAGTGGTTAGTATATAAGAAAGTTTTGTTTATATGTTTAATCCATAACCAACCAAGTTCTTAAGCTCTTCCATTTAGACTTGATCATTTTCAATTTAGAAATCATAATTTCATCTTCAGATAGTGATCTTTTTGCTTCTTCCTCATATATATTTAATTGGGCTTTTTCTGGAACATGAGTTTTCTTATCATTTTATGCATGGAAGTTTTCTTAAATAGATAGAAGTTCTTTGCAGTTGGGAAGCTCTAGGTTAGCTTGTATTATTTGTAATTTTTGGAAAAAAGTTGTTTAAACATTTCTGTAAAATGTCCTGCTTAGTATTAAGATTTATTTCTGATTTATATTCTCATTAATTTACTGTATTAACGTATATAAAAGTATTAAATTTAGAATAGTCAGGATTTTTAAAATATTATTTAAGAATCAACTAACATCCTCTTTGATCATTAAGATTATTTTTCCTTCCAGAATATAGAAGTAGAAATCCATGATTACACAGAATTCTAAATCTACTAAATTCACAATCCTTCTGTCTAAGGATTGTGGGTCAGGAGGGATAAGTAGAAATCCATGATTACACAGAATTCTAAATCTACTAAATTCACAATCCTTAGCCAGAAGGATTGTGGGTCAGGAGGGATAAGAAATTTATGAAATTAAAACTATTTATTATGATTGATTCATGTTAGACAATTTTAGGCCTACTTAAATTACTCAAAATATCCTTTCACCAAGTTTCCATTCATTTCCTAAAATTTTCTAAAAGTATCAAAAGTATAGCAAAGTAGGTTCTAATTTTCATATTCTTAACTTCTGAACTAATACATGAGCTTTTTGTAGCAGTGGTTTTCAAATTTTAACAGGCTTATAAATTACCTGTGTATGGAGGCTGAGATATGGCATTTTCATCAGACATTCCAGGGACAGTAGGGTCATGATCCTTACCTAAGAAACACTGATTTAGAGTGGGGCAATGTCTAAATAAATGTTTCAATAAATATGCTTTTGTTCCAAGTGGAACAAACAGAAGTGTTTTTTCCCAGTGAGGGTATTGGAATTCACAGAATAGAGTATATCGTGTAGTTGAAGTCAACTGCACTCTCTATATTTACTTCTTAAAATAAGCTTGATGGTTCTCTGGGACCAAGACCTAAGTTCTTTGAATGTTCTTGTCATTTTTCAGGTTTTTAGGAAAATGGCGCTATCTAAAATAGTCTAAAAGGAATTGCAAAACTACTCTAGTCTTTATTTATCCAGTTTTTTGTGTTTCAGAAGCTTTCTTCCAGACAAGAGTAAGTTCAAGATTATCTGTGAATAGCTACAAAATATTGGCAGTTGCTTGAACTTTCCTAAGTATAGCATATGTTTTGGAGGAAATTATTTGGTCATTTAGCTTAATGTAAAACTGAAAAGGTAGCCTGAAGTTCGTCCAGCAAATTTAAATATGTTGGTGTTCAGTTCCGTGTAACTAATGCTCTACTTTCTCTGTTGGTCTTTTTGCTTTCTGTCACTTCTAAGAGCCAGAACTGTGAAGCTGGAGGCCACTCAGGTTCCAAATTTGTGACAAATTCCCCAGGGCTCATTGGAGTGGCAGTAAGTTCTCACAGTTTGATTTCCTTTCAACCATTGAAGTGTTAGAAAGTAGCAACAAAGACTCCCACAGAAAACAGCAATTCCATTTCCTGACTGTCCGCCATAGTGATGACTTAACTCTTTTGTTCCATAGCTTTTTGTTCTTGTTGTTGAATAATTTTAATACTTTTCTCCATGTAATGTATGGTATGGTTTTCACAAACTGGCATAATGCTTTAACTGTGCTTTGAGTGTAGCCAGTGTTTCTCACATTCTTCCTCTGTCTATCCCCATCATCTGCCACAGACAAGTTGATTTTATTTTTAAAGATTTCTTTACCCTTTTCAGCTGTTACTTTCACTTTAAATATATGATGTTCTACATGTTATAAAGTTAGATACTCTTTTAATAGTATAGTTACGAATAAAAACCTCATGTTCACTGAAGCATTATTTTGTGATATTCTAGCATCAATTCAGTAAAAGAGAGACATTTTAAGAGAAAAATGCGGTATAGTCTATGTATTAGGTCAAGAAAGAAGGGTAACATTTTTAATGAAGGAGCGTATTTATGAGGGGGAAGTAATGACTTTTTGGTTAGGCAGAAACACCAGTACCAAGCTGCTCTGTTTTTTATAACTCTGTTCAGAAAACTGCTTATCTACAATGACAAGGACTGAAGCAAACAACACATGATCTCTATTAGTAGCAGTAATATTTTTCTTTTGAACATGTCTAAAAGTCCCTTTTAAAGTAAACTTATCAAATATTAGGCACTTGATGAACAAAAAGGTAGAAATGATTATTATATACCCTTTGCTAAGAAATTAAGAAATCACCTTTAAGGGACCAGCATTAAAAGCAAAACATTTTTTCATCACCATTCAAATATATTAATGAAGAAACATGCAGAATCTATTTCCCAATAATCAAATCATTTCTGAATCTTTAGAAGTAAACACAAACTGCTACTCATCACACATTTTCTGTTTGCTCTGGTTAATGGCTCCCGTTCTTTGGCAGATAATGCGTGGCACACATAGGGGTTCTGAAACATAGTTTAATAACTCTGAATTTCCTACCACTCATGACCCATATCTCATAATTTGGGGACCCCTTGCTACAGATATTTCAAATGGATAAAACTCTGTATCTGTGCTCCAGAGAATTGATTTCTTGGCATCGTTTAACTGAATGTGAAAGTCTCTCAGTCATGTCTGACTCTTTGCGACCCCATGGACTATAGTCCATGAAATTCTCCAGGCCACAGAACTAGAGTGGGTAGCCATTCCCTTCTCCAGGGGATCTTCCCAACCCAGGAATCGAACTGGGGTCTCCTGCATTGCAGGTGGATTATTTACCAACTGGGTAAGTCTATGAGGGACTATCAGGGACGTCCCAATGCATGGTTTAACTATGCATTCCATTAATGCTATAGTACAGATATTGGTTGTTTTCTGTTTGTGACCCCACCCCACCCAGATCCATGTTCTGCCCTCTGTCTTGTTCTATGCCCTGAGAGGCTGGCTTTGACCTCTTTCAGCTACATTTTCTCAGGTTTCCTGGACAACTGGCTTCCTGTTTAAATCTAGCAGATGTCGGTCAATAGGAGGAGAATGCAGGGTAGTAGGAGAGAGAGTTTGGGTTATATTTTCCCTACTCTTTCTCTCTTTGGACCATGATTTCTAGCATCCTTCCATGACTATGTGATTTTTAACAGGTTGTTGTTTTTTTTTCCCCCCACCCTCCTGCTCTAACTGTACTCCAGTAACACTGTGTATTTGTCTTGTTCTAGGTCAAGAGATGACTTCCTTCTGTTTTTCTTCTCTAAAGATGTTGCCACATTTCCTTTTTGATTCCTTTACCCTGTCCACACCTCTATATGTGAACTCTCTTAAATCTTCTGAGTTGGATTCTGATTCCTGTGTGACTGACACAGCATGAAACAGCAGTTAAGAGGCACTACCTGATCCATTTGATTGTCAAAATTTCATTCTCGGATATAGAAAAAGAGTGGGAAACCTAAGCAAGAGTCTTAAGACCTAATCTACCTAGCAAATGCTTAGATTTGACATAGCTTGACTGTTGCTCCCTACTGCTCCTCAGCACCTGCTTCCTCAGTCACTGCAACCACCTCCTCAGCTGCTGGCATTAACTACCATCCCTGAAGCTACAATGCCTACTGGCACAGTAACTGCTGCTGTCACCTTCTCTCCTACCGCCAGGTCCGCATTGGCTAGAGTGATCAGCAGCCTTTTAGGTGGGATGGAAGAAGATAAGACCATTTCAGGAACAATAGTGAAGGCAGGTGAGGCTGCAAGAAAGCACGGGTTGGAATCCATCCAGCACTCTTGTGGGCAGCTGCTGTAACTTGTGCTTTTAAACCTTGATGAATGTGACTTTTTTTCTAATCCCGGTTGTGCCCCTGGTCCTTGGCTGATAGTTGGTTTCCCTATTCTGACCTGACCCGTTACTGGACTTACTGGACTTATTCTCTTCTTGTCTGTGCATTATTTTAAAGATTCATTTATTTTTGCTTGTGTTAGGGCTTTGTTGCTGCGCTTGGGCTTTCCCTAGTTGTGACTGGGGGTTACCCTGTAGTTGTAGCACGTGGGCTTCTCATTCGCAGTGGTTTCTCTTGTTGCGTAGCACAGGCGCTAGAGCACAGACTTGGTGGTGCGGTGCATGGGCTTAGCTGCTCTGTGGCCTGTGCGATTCCCTCAGGCTAGGGCTTGAGGCCATGTTCCCTGCACTGTCAGACCAGGCCTCCCAGTCCATCCCCAACTCCTGGAGCATGCTCAAACTCATGTCCATCAAGTCGGCGATGCCATCCAGCCACTCAGCCTTTGTCATCCCCTTCTCCTCCTGCCTTCAATCTTTCCCAGCATCAGGGTCTTTTCCAGGGATTCAGTTCTTTGCATCTGGTTGCCAAAGTATTGGAGCTTCAGCTTCAACATCAGTCCTTCCAATGAATATTCAGGACTGATTTCCTTTAGGATGGACTGGTTGAATCTCCTTGAAGTGCAAGGGACTCTCAAGAGTCTTCTCCAGCACCACAGTTCAAAAGCATCAGTTCTTTGGTGCTCAGCTTTCTTTATGGATGTGCTCACACCCATACAGGACTACTGGATAAAACATAGCTTTGATTAGAAGGACCTTTGTTGGCAAAGTATCTCCTCATGTCCGCCCCTCCTGACCTTGAACTGGAGTATCTCCTCTCGGCCCGCCTGTGCCTGTGCAGCCACCGCACCTTGGATGTGGAGATACCCCTCATCAAAGGTAGGGAGCAGTGGCTGTGCTTTGCTGGAGCAGCCATGAAGAGATACCCCACATCCAAGGTAAGAGAGACCCAAGTAAGACGGTAGGTGTTGCGAGAGGCATCAGAGGCCAGACACATGAACCAATCACAGAAAACTAGTCAGTCTAATCACACTAGGACCACAGCCTTGTCTAACTCAGTGAAACTAAGCCATGCTGTGTGGGACCACCCAAGATGGGCGGACCATGGTGGAGAGGTCTGACAGAATGTGGTCCACTGGAGAAGGGAATGCAAATCACTTCAGTATTCTTGCCTTGAGAACCCCATGAACTGTACGCAAAGGCAAAATGATAGGATACAGAAAGAGGAACGCCCCAGGTTGGTAGGTGCCCAGTATGCTACTGGAAATCAGTGGAGAAATAACTCCAGAAAAAATGAAGGGATGGAGCCAAAGCAAAAACAATAAACAGCTGTGCATGTGACTGGTGATAGAAGCAAGATCCGATGCTGTAAAGAGCAATATTGCATAGGAACCTGGAATGTTAGGTCCATGAATCAAGGCAAATTGGAAGTGGTCAAACAGGAGATGGCAAGAATGAATGTCGACATTCTAGGAATCAGTGAACTAAAATGGACTGGAATGGGTGAATTTAACTCAGATGACCATTATATCTACTACTGTGGGCAGGAATCCCTTAGAAGAAATGGATTAGCCATCACGGTCAACAAAAGAGTCCAAAATACAGTACTTGGATGCAATCTCAAAAATGACAGAATGATCTCTGTCCGTTTCCAAGGCAAACCATTCAATATCACAGTAATCCAAGTCTATGCCCCAACCAGTAATGCTGAAGAAGCTAAAGTTGAATGGTTCTATGAAGACCTACAAGACTTCTTAGACCTAACACCCAAAAAAGATGTCCTTTTAATTACAGGGGACTGGAATGCAAAAGTAGGAAGTCAAGAAACACCTAGAATAACAGGCAAATTTGGCCTTGGAATATGGAATGAAGCACGGCAAAGACTAATACAGTTTTGCCAAGGTAACACACTGGTCATAGCAAACACCCTCTTCCAACAACACAAGAGAAGACTCCTCACATGGACATCACCAGATGGTCAACACCGAAATCAGATTGATTATATTCTTTGCAGCCAAAGATGGAGAAGCTCTATACAGTCAACAAAAACAAGACCAGGAGCTGACTGTGGCTCAGATCATGAACTCCTTATTACCAAATTCAGACTTAAATTGAAGAAAGTAGGGAAAACCGCTAGACCATTCAGGTATGACCTAAATCAAATCCCTTATGATTATACAGTGGAAGTGAGAAATAGATTTAAGGGCCTAGATCTGATAGATAGAGTGCCTGATGAACTATGGAATGAGGTTCGTGACATTGTACAGGAGACAGGGATCAAGACCATCCCCATGGAAAAGAAATGCAAAAAAGCAAAATGGCTGTCTGGAGAAGCCTTACAAATAGCACTGAAAAGAAGAGAGGCGAAAAGCAAAGGAGAAAAGAAAAGATATAAGCATCTGAATGCAGAGTTCCAAAGAATAGCAAGAAGAGATAAGAAAGCCTTCTTCAGCAATCAATGCAAAGAGATAGAGGAAAACAACAGAATGGGAAAGACTAGAGATCTCTTCAAGAGAATTGGAGATACCAAGGGAACATTTCATGCAAAGATGGGCTCGATAAAGGATAGAAATGGTATGGACCTAACAGAAGCAGAAGATATTAAGAAGAGGTGGCAAGAATACACAGAAGAACTGTACAGAAAAGATCTTCACGACCCAGATAATCATGAGGATGTGATCACTAATCTAGAGCCAGACATCTTGGAATGTGAAGTCAAGTGGGCCTTAGAAAGCATCACTAAGAACAAAGCTAGTGGAGGTGATGGAATTCCCGTTGAGCTGTTTCAAATCCTGGAAGATGATGCTGTGAAAGTGCTGCACTCAATATGCCAGCAAATTTGGAAAACTCAGCAGTGGCCACAGGACTGGAAAAGGTCAGTTTTCATTCCAATTCCAAAGAAAGGCAATGCCAAAGAATGCTCAAACTACCGCACAATTGCACTCATCTCACACGCTAGTAAAGTAATGCTCAAAATTCTCCAAGCCAGGCTTCAGCAATATGTGAACCGTGAACTCCCTGATGTTCAAGCTGGTTTTAGAACAGGCAGAGGAACCAGAGATCAAATTGCCAACATCCGCTGGATCATGGAAAAAGCAAGAGAGTTCCAGAAAAACATCTATTTCTGCTTTATTGACTATGCCAAAGCCTTTGACTGTGTGGATCACAATAAACTGTGGAAAATTCTGAAAGAGATGGGAATACCAGACCACCTAACCTGCCTCTTGAGAAATCTGTATGCAGGTCAGGAAGCAACAGTTAGAACTGGACATGGAACAACAGACTGGTTCCAAATAGGAAAAGGAGTACGTCAAGGCTGTATATTGTCTCCCTGCTTATTTAACTTATATGCAGAGTACATCATGAGAAACGCTGGACTGGAAGAAACACAAGCTGGAATCAAGATTGCCGGGAGAAATATCAATAACCTCAGATATGCTGATGACACCACCCTTATGGCAGAAAGTGAAGAAGAACTAAAAAGTCTCTTGATGAAAGTGAAAGAGGAGAGTGAAAAAAAAGTGGCTTAAAGCTCAACATTCAGAAAACTAAGTTCATGGCATCTGGTCCCATCACTTCATAGGAAATAGATAGGGAAACAGTGGAAACTGTGTCAGACTATTTTTTTGGGCTCCAAAATCACTGCAGATGATGATTGCAGCCATGAAATTAAAAGATGCTTACTCCTTGGAAGGAAAGTCAGGACCAACCTAGATAACATATTCAAAAGCAGAGATATTACTTTGCCAACAATGGTCCGTATAGTCAAGGCTATGGTTTTTCCTGTGGTCATGTATGGATGCGAGAATTGGACTGTGAAGAAGGCTGAGCGCTGAATAACGTATGCTTTTGAACTGTGGTGTTGGAGAAGACTCTTGAGAGTCCCTTGGACTGCAAGGAGATCCAACCAGTCCATTCTGAAGGAAATCAACCCTGGGATTTCTTTGGAGGGAATGATGCTAAAGCTGAAACTCTAGTACTTTGGCCACCTGATGTGAAGAGTTGACTCATTGGAAAAGACTCTGATGCTGGGAGGGATTGTGGGCAGGAGGAGAATGGGATGACAGAGGATCAGATGGCTGGATGGCATCACCAACTAGATGCACATGAGTCTGAGTGAACTACGGGAGTTGGTGATGGATAGGGTGTCCTGGCGTGCTGCAATTCATGGGGTCACAAAGAGTCGGACACGACTGAGCGACTGAACTGAACTGAACTGGCAAACTAATGTCTCTGCCTTTTAATATGCTGTCTAGGTTGGTCATAGTTTTTCTTCCAAGAAGCAAGCATCTTTTAATTTCATGGCTGCAGTCTCCATCTGCAGTGATTTTGGAGCCCAAGAAAATAAATTGTGTCACTGTTTCCATTGTTTCCCCATCTATTTGCCATGAAGTGATGGGACCAGATACCATGATCTTTGTTTTTTGAGTGGTGAGTATTACTCCAGTTTTTTCACTTCTCTCTTTCACTTTCTTCAAGAGGCTCTTCAGTTCCTCTTTGCTTTCTGCCATAAGGGAGATATCATCTGCATATCTGAAGTTATTGATGTTTCTCTCGGCAATCTTGATTCCAGCTTGTGCTTCATCCAGCCCAGCAAGAATACATACACCATCATACATTTTGTATGGTGTACTCTGCGTATAAGTTAAATAAGCAGGGTGACAGTTTGTAGCCATAATGTACTCCTTTCCCTTTTGGGACCAGTCTGTTGTTCCATGTCTGGTTCTAACTGCTGCTTCTTGACTTGCATACAGACTTGTCAGGAGTCAGGTGAGGTGGCCTGGTATTCCCATCTCTTTAAGAATTTTCCACAGTTTGTTGTGATCTATACAGTCAAAGGCTTTGACATAGTCAGTAAAGCAGAAGTAGATGTTTTTCTGGAACTCTTCTTGCTTTTCCTATGATCCAGAAGATGTTGGCAATTTGATCACTGGTTCCTCTGCCTTTTCTAAATCCAGCTTGAACATCTGGAAGTTCTTGGTTTATGTACTGTTGAAGCCTGCCTTGGAGACTTTTGAACAATATGTTGCTTGCATGTCAGATGAATGCAGTTGTGTGGTAGTTTGAACATTCTTTGGCATTACTTTTCTTTGGGATCAGACTGAAAACTGACCTTTTCCAGTCCTGTGGCCACTGCTGAGTTTTCCAAATTTGTTGGCATATTGAGTGCAGCACTTTAACAGCATCATCTTTAAGGACTTGAAGTAACTCACCTGGAATTCCATCACCTCCACTAGCTTTTTCCATAGTGATGCTTCCTAACGCCAACCTGTGTTTGGACTCCAGGATATCTGGCTCTAGGGGAGTGATCACACCATCATGATTATCTGGGTCATGAGGATCTTTTTGGTATATTCTTCTGTATATTTTTGCCACCTCTTCTTAATATCTTCTGCTTCTGTTAGGTCCATACCACTTCTGTCCTTTATCGAGCCCATCTTTGCATGAAATATTCCCTTGGTATCTCTCATTTTCTTGAAGAGATCTCTAGCCTTTCCCAAATTCTGTTGTTTTCCTCTATTTCTTTGCATTGATCACTGAGGAAGGCTTTCTTATCTCTTCTTGCTATTCTTTGGAACTCTGCATTCAGATGGGTATATCTTTCTTTTTCCTTTGCCTTTCACTTCTCTTCCTCTCTCAACAATTTGTAAGCCCTCCCCAGACAACCATTTTGCCTTTTTGCCTTTCTTTTTCTTGGGGATGGTCTTGATCTCTGCTTCCTGTACAATGTCAGTAATCTCTGTCCATGCCCATAGTTCTTCAGACACTGTGTCAGATTTAATCCCTTGAATCTGTTACTTCCACTGCATACGCTTTAGGGATTTGATTTAGATCCCACCTAAATGGTCTAGTGGTTTTCTAGAACCTGCAGCAGTTTTTCCCAACCTGGGGATCCAGCAAAGAGACTGAGTACCTCCAGGAAACTGGGCTTTTGGAGGCCAGTGGAAGACTGAGCCAGACCTGCCTGTGAGCGTCCAGGAGTATCTGGTGAGCTGTGGATCAACAGTTTGGCTTCATCAAAGCAACAGGGTGGGAACACAGCCCAGCCCATCAACAGAAAATTGGATTAAAAAATTACCGAGCATGGTCCACCTATCAGAACAAGACCCAGTTTCCCCCAGTCAGTCTCTCCCATCAGGAAGCTTCCATAAGCCATTTAACCTTATTCATCAGAGGGCAGACTGAATGAAAACCATAGTCACAGAAAGCTCGCCAAACTGATCAAATGAATGACAGCCTTGTCTAACTCAATGAAACTATGAGCCGTACTGTGTAGGTCCACCCAAGACGAATTGGTCATGGTGGAGAGTTCTGACAAAATGTGGTCCACTGGAGAAGGAAATGGCAAGCCACTTCAGTATTCTTGCCTTGAGAACCCCATGAATAGTATGAAAAGGCCAAAAAGATAAGACACTCATGCCTTAGCCTCTGCTAATGCCTTTATTTCACCACAGCCATCCCCTACCCTTTCCACTCCCTTCCTCACCACCCGCACATGCTCCTGCTGCTTCCTGATCTGCCATCCTTGCCTTCCTTGACTCTGCCTTCCCTACTGTCAGTCACCCATCAACGACTGCTACCATCATCTCTGCCACCAACTCTGTATTTTGCACCAGCTATCAATTTAGCAGTCTGTTTCCTTCCGCAGTTCAGCCCTTAAACTGAACTCCCAAATATCTAGTCCCCACAGATTATGGAGTGTGGTATTTTAAAATTTACTTTTAATACTGCAGACAATATCAAAAGAGGTTAGTTCTCAAGGATTCATTAGTTTGGGGTTTATAGCAGGTACACATTAATATAGTGTTCTCTTGAGGCAATAGGAATATACCTTTGATCACTTTGTTATTTTGAGGTAAATTTCATTTTTATCTTCTTTCTTCTTTGGACTCTGTTTTGAAACCCAAACTCTATTCATTTGACAGTGGAGAAAATCTTATGTCCTGGATACATAAATTGTGCAGTAAAGTTTCTATAATGGAAATCCAATTGGCTGATTAAGACAAAAGTACAGTTTAAATAAGGTATTGACAAGCTGAATCATATACATATTGTCTTTCCTATTACAATAATATAATTAAAAATGACAGAAATGAAGGAGATGAGCAAATGAAAGAGACTTGCCTACTTTCTTCAGAAAAAATTCTCTAGATTCTGGGCCATATCACTGAGGCTGGGATTATAGACGGACATGGTATGCAGCCTTTCCTACGCAGTGTGTAACACTTTTTTAAAAAAATAACATGATCCTACAAAATGAACATGATCCTGACATCTGTTGCTAATTAGGAATCATTGAGAAAAGCTTTTACTTATTTTTATAGTTTTATTTTCAAAGTTTAGGGTTACCATTTTTAAGAAAGTTATAGACAAACTGTAGAAGATTTAGGAAGTATTAAAAATGACTTAAGAGTTTTAAAATGGGAGCTCTGAAGAAAGCTGAAAGGAATTAGAATTATTCAGTAGAGAGAAAGATGAAGGTACAATTGCCTTCAGGGGATTAATGGGGACCGAATGTTCCTTTTTCTTCTTTGAATGTAAGGAGAGGGAACAGTGATGTATGTTAGTGAGAAAAGTTTAAAAAATTAAAAAAAAGACTGTTTCCATGTGGACACTTTTAGAATTCTATTTTCTGAAGTTCTTCAAAAATAGACTTACCTGGAAACAATTTCCAGCATTTCTCAAATTACATTCCGTAGAGATATGGCTTGGGTTCATTTTAGATTTTCTTGATCAAAGATGCTCGAGAAATGTCACATAGCCTATCCTCTCCTTGGATGTAAGCAAGGATGTAGGCATCAGCATATTGCAGGCTCTGAGAAGACCTGGAAAGATGAGCTTGCTGAGGTCTGCTTAATGCTTAGGGAACAATGTTTATTTGCAGAAAGGGAAAAAAAAATTTCTCCCGTAACACACATCTCAGACTTTAGTTTTCTGTTTAACACCTGTTTAGGAAGCACTAGTGTAAAGCTTGGAGAACGAACTTCCAAACCTGCTGAGGCTCACTATTGACTTTGAAGATTATATTACGAAATAGTTATAAACTCATGGAATTTAATCCTAGCAATGAATGGGAATTAAATAAGAAATATATAGGAAACTATACAGAAGAATTTGGAGAAGGCAGTGGCACCCCACTCCAGTACTCTTGCCTGGAAAATCCCATGGACGGAGGAGCCTGGTAGGCTGCAGTCCATAGGGTTGCTAGGAGTCAGACACAACTGAACGACTTCACTTTCACTTTTCACTTTCATGCATTGGAGAAGGAAATGGCAACCCACTCCAGTGTTCTTGCCTGGAGAATCCCAGGGATGGGGGAGCCTGGTGAGCTGCTGTCTGTGGGGGTCACACAGAGTCAGACACAACTGAAGCGACTTAGCAGCAGCAGCAGCAGCATACAGAAAAATTACCTAGAGGCTGCATAATGTCTTATGCTTCTCTTCCTATGAAATATGTGTACCAGGATGGATAATACAAGGGGAAATGTGCTGGTTCCATGCATTTGGAGAAGCTGAAGTTTATTTTATCCTATTAAAAGCACTCTCTCTGCACCTGCAAAATAATGTATGTGAAGTGTATGTTAAATCTTTTAAGCCACCAGGCCCTGATTGTAAATGCCTGGATGCTTTCTGCATTAATCTAATTTTAGTATTTTGAAATAAACCTATTTTTATTATAGAAAGCAGAAGTGCGTATTAGCCCTTTTAATTTCAAAATCATGACACTTGGATTCAGATTATGTAAAAGTATGTATAAACAGCAATTAATTTAAAGTTGGAGGAATGAATGTATCTTTGTAGGCTGGAAAAATGCCAACAGCATTGGAGAACTTAATTTTGTCACCCAGTATTCTTGCAATGACTTATGTTGAGTGCATTGTCACTTCACTCTTGATTTTAAAATCATTAAATATTTAAAATTTCAATGCTATAAAGAACTAGAAAGGATTTTCAATATATGAAGAGTATTTAGTTATTGTATTTAAAATGTATTGAGTGGTTATTTTTCCCCTTTGAAATTTAAACCTTTCTCATTATTTAACCTTTTAAGCCTTTTCCCATTTAAACCTTTCTCATTATGTTTTCCATTTAAACCTTTCTCATTATTTTCATTATAGGGTTAACTTGATTTAGTCTCTTCCTTTTAATAAAGTAGATCACATTTTCCTTGTATTCATCTAAAAATAATGTGTAACATGAAAAATGTGCAGTGTTCTCCAAGGAAGGAGAGACTCCTACAGAAATCTACAGAAGGAGAGAATAATTTTTGTAACTTTACTTTATTGCCACATAAATAGCTGTATACAGATGTCCTTGTTAAAGGGTTTAAATTTCACTTCAGTTTTCTTGTATATTTTCAGTAATTAATGAGTCAACATTAGATTTGAAACAACTATAAAATATAGTTTCATGGTTATATGAAAACAAAAAAAATTTATTTTTTTGAAAGATGACTGATTTATTCTATAAATTTTAACAAGATTTTATGATAAGGATTGGAGAGAAAATGAAACCCAGTGTTCTTGAATTGAAGAATATTAACATTTTGTCTCTTTTTAGTAATAGTTATAAATCTTCTAAAATTTTTACTCTGCCTAATTAATTATAGTATGGCTTGATTTAAAAACTAGGATATACACACTGTGGTTCAATTGCTAAGTTGTGTCTGACTCTGGGATTCCATGGGCTGCAGCATGCCAGACTTCCCTGTCTTTCACTGTCTCCTAGTTTGCTCAAACTCATGTCGCTTGAGTCAGTGATGCCATCCAACCTCTTCTGTTGCTCCCTTCTCCTCCTGCCCTCAATCTTTCCCAGCATCAGTGTCTTTTCTAATGAGTCAGCTCTTCGCTTCAGGTGACCAAAGTATTGGAAATTCAGCTTCAACATCATTCCTTCCAATGAATATTCAGGGTTGATTTGCTTTAGGATTGACTGGTTTGATCTCCCTGTTTTGGAAATTAGTTATTTTTCAAAAAGAACATGTTATTTATGCTACCACATAAGGTTCATTATTATTAATCTATGTTTTTAAAATTGGATGAGTTCAGTTCAGTTCAGTTTAATTACTCAGTCGTGTCTAACTCTTTGCGACCCCATGGCCTGCAGCACACCAGGCTTCCCTGTCCATCACCAACTCCCAGAGCTTGCTCAGACTCATGTCCATTGAGTCGGTGATGCCATCCAACCATCTTGTCCTCTGTTGTCACCTTCTCCTCCTGCCTTCAATCTTTCCCAGCATCAGGGTCTTTTCCAATGAGTTAGCTTTTCACATCAGGTGGCCAAAGTATTTGACTTTCAGCTTCAGCATCAGTCCTTCCTATGAATGTTCAGGGTTGATTTCCTTTAGGATTGACAGGTTTGATCTTGCAGTCCAAGAGACTCTCAAGAGTCTTCTCTAGCACCACAGTTAAAAAGCATCAGTTCTTTGTCTCTCAGTCTTCTTTATGGTCCATTTCTCTTATCCATACATGACTACTGGAAAAAAACCTTAGTTTTAACTAGATGGACTTTTGTTCACAAAGTGTCTCTGCTTTTTAATACAGTGTCGAGGTTTGTCATAGCTTTTCTTCCAAGGAGCAAACATCTTTTAATCTCGTGGCTTATTGCTTAGGGAGGAAGAAAGTATAAACATTACTGGTAAGCTGGAAATTTCTTCTAGAGAATAATTTCACTCTTTTTCAGTAGAAAGAATATTACGCAAGTTAAAACTCATAATCATTTAGTATTGAACATTGTAATGCTATAAAAAATTAGAAGGAGTCAAATTCTTACAAGGTAATTCACTTTTGATGCTGATCATTTGAACCTACTCATAATTATTCATGGAAAGCATGTCACTCTGTAAATAATGAGTTAACTGACCAGTGTATATACTTTCTTGGCTAATAAGCTATAAATGATTCTGTTGATATTTTGGTATTTATTTGCTCATAATTATATAATTTCACCTTGAAAAAATCTTCAAAAAATACAGTTTGAAAAATATAACACATATGGTTCACCTTTTAGCCTATCCTGGAGCTATTATTGGAAAATAATATAAAAACTATTGAAATTCAAAATTAACAATACCCTTCATAAAACTGATTTAAGAGATCTTTTCAGAAAGTTCAGTATCCTCTTTTTAAAGTTACTATGAATTTATTTCATATTTGATATTATGTTATACGTCTAATACAATGATTGATAGATTTCTGTGGCTACTTGTCTGTGTAGCGGAAGGAGAGCAGGCAGTGCTGCTCATCAGAATGGATAGACTCTAATAGCCATAAAATGGAAGATGAAGCTTAGGCTTCTGCTTGAGTTAAATGAGCCACTGATGTAATTTCATGCAAGTCCAGGATACATTTATTCCACCTTTACTACTGCCATTCTCTTCTAATCTTGACAAGGTAACTTTTGCATAGTTCATTTATGATCCATGTATTACGACTGTTACTTTAAGTACAAATGTATAGATTTTAGTCTTTGAAAACTTCCTGCCCCTGACTCATCATTTTGTAAAAATAAAATCAAAAGCCCAAAAATCTATCTTATTTTACTTTTTCTTATTTTACTTTCTTCAGTTTGGCTGCCCTGAAGTAAATGGGTAATGATCAAAATGGTTAATATTTGAAAATGGCCTTGTCTGTTATTTTATTTTTTAATTATTCTGCCTGGCTTCAAAAGCTATATATTCACAATTATAGGCTGTGGAATCAGTTCAGTTCAGTTGCACAGTCGTGTCCGAAATCATACTAAGATGATTAATTCATATAGATATTATTGTATAGCTTATTTATTTTATTTAAATTATTTAGCTTATTTAATTTAAATTAAACAGCTTATTTAAATTATTTAAAGTTTTTTTCTTTAGTGTTTTGTTCTGCTTCAGATATGAAAACTATAAGGAAATACATGAAAAAAGAATTACGTGAAGAACCATCATGGTTTCCTGTCAATCAGGGACTTTTCTTTCATCTGATATTATAGTAGAAAGATCTGTTTTATATGTATGACATTCCTAGCTTAGTTAAAATTTAATTCCCAGGCTCAAAATAACTCCTCAAAAAGGCATACATGTTTCAAATTATAGAAACAAAACTTGAAACTTGGAGAGATTAGGTATTTTGCTAGTGATCACACAGCTAGTATTAACAAATAACTGAGCTGACTCCAGTTCTGAGCTTGTTGCCCTCCACATGCAGTGAGCTCAGTTGTTACCCTCTGCAGTAATACACTAATTCTTTTAGATCCTGCTGAGGTATGTTGGACAGTTTTCTTCCACACTAAATGGCTTCAGATTGCTAAGCCTTTGGAACCATTGTGCTTTTTATAGATCAGCAGCCTTCTTCCACATTCTTGGTTGATTTCATTAGGGTCTGTTTTCTTTGTGTTTGCACCAGGGCACCTGAGCACTGTTGAAGGAAATCAGAAAACAGAGAAGTTTGGGAACACTTTAAATTCATACTGACCAACCTCAGCTGAGCTCTCAGCATGGCCTAAACAATTCTCCTGCCTTTCTCTAGTGTCCTGCTCCATGCGAAAGATTTCAGAATCCTCAAAAGATTTCTCCACTTTTAGCAGATATTTGATCTGTCCATCCTCCCTATTACTGTCAACAGATGACCCCTCTTTCTGCTTTATGGAGAAAATAAAAGCTATCAGATATAAATTTTGTCAGCTTTCTTGCCAGCATTCACATTCAAATTTCTTCATTTCAGTCACTCAGTCGTGTCCGACTCTTTGCGACCCCATGAATCGCAGCAGCCAGGCCTCCCTGTCCATCACCAACTCCCAGAGTTCACTCAGACTCACATCCATCGAGTCAATGATGCCATCCAGCCATCTCATCTTCTGTCATCCCCTTCTCCTCCTGCCCCTAGTCCTTCCCAGCTCAAAGTCTTCTCCAATGAGTCAACTCTTGGCACGAGGTGGCCAAAGTACTGGAGTTTCAGCTTCAGCATCATTCTTTCCAAAGAAATCCCAGGGCTGATCTCCTTCAGAATGGACTGGTTGGATCTCCTTGTAGTCCAAGGGACTCTCAAGAGTCTTCTCCAACACCACGGTTCAAAAGCATCAATTCTTTGGCGCTTAGCCTTCTTCACAGTCCAACTCTCACATCCTTACATGACCACTGGAAAAACCATAGGCTTGACTAGACGGACCTTTGTTGGCAAAGTAATGTCTGTGCTTTTGAATATGCTATCTAGGTTATTCACAACTTTTCTTCCAGGGAGTAAGCGTCTTTTAATTTCATGGCTGCAGTCATCATCTGCAGTGATTTTGGAGCCCCCCAAAATAAAGTCTGACACTGTTTCCACTGTTTCCCCATCTATTTCCCATGAAGTGTTAGTGTAGCATTAAAATGAAAGTCATATTTTATTGAAAATGTACAATATATAAACTGTATTTTATGCATTGTGTGTATAGATATGAATAAGCCAAACTAGTTTTCTGGTCTTATGGAGTTATCATTCTATAGTAGAGGCAAAGAATAAACTCCCATATAAATTAAATATAAAAAATAATGTAAAAAAATGATAGTTTCCAGGAAAAGAATAAAACAGGTGTGGGAGAAGGCAGCACTGAATAGGGTGGCAAGGAATGATGCTTCTTGGGCAGCAATACAGCTTGGTGATTAAGAATATAGAGCGAGATCCAAATTCTACCACTTATTGACTGGGAAGCCTTGAGAAAGTTAAACTCTGTTGCTGAGTTTCCTCGGCATTTGTAAAGTTGGAGCCTTAGTAAAACCTTTATACTAAGGTTAATGTGAAGATTAAATGTATGCTGTGTATTTAGAGCAGTGCCTGGATTGTAGCAGTTGTTCAATGGTCATAGCTATTATATCTGTCAAAGATCAAGTAGCATACTTAAAAGAGTTCAACTGAAGGGAGTTTAATGAGCCAGGTGTTTGTAGAGGTGTGGGCTCGGCTAAGGGAACTCTCAGGACATGGCAGATCACCCAGATAATAGCAACAACAGGAAGCCATTGCTGCCATTTAGTCTAAGGGGACAAAGAGAAGCAATGCTGTTACTTACCAGAGGCTATGGGAGGGAGCAGTAACTGTGGTTGAGGATCCCCCCTAACAAGAACTGAGGTGATAGAGAAACTCTGCCACTGTTTGAAGAGTGTCTTGAAAGGGAAGTAACTGGAGATGGGAGTGTGGACAATACCTTGACCTCTCTTGTCCCACCCGTCAGTCTCTTGGCACTGTTCACGATCAGAACACCCAGCCAGAATTCTGGGATAAGAGCGTTTAGGTGGGGCCATCATGGGAGGTCATCTTTCCAGAGCACAAAACAAGGAAGAGAGGAGTAGAGAATAATTTGGGGAAGACAGTAGATGATCAGCTATCCTCATCATTTTACTGTTTCTCATTAAATATTAGGGGTGGGATAGATTGGGAGTTTAGGATTGACATGTACTCACTGCTCTATTCAAATTTTATTTTGTAAAGAAATAATTCAGGCTTTCCTTTTCAACTTTTTAAGTTAGAGAAGCTGCAGTAGTAATACAGAACATTTCTATATCCTTCATTCAGTTACCATTTTCTACCACTTTCTGCCATTTAAAAATTGTCATATTTCATCTTATTTAGTTTACTTTTTTTGATGTGATGTACATATATATATTGGGATATTATTGTCATCATTACTAAGTATATTTAGAGCTGAGAAGTTAGGCCATTCAGAGATCAGGGGAAACAGTGCCAGAAAGAGAGAAAAGTAAGTATCAAAGCTCTGAAGCAGACTGGCTGCATTGGTTGTGCAGATTTTGTAGGGTCTGGTATTCACAGAATCTATATTCCCCCAAAGACCTGGGTTCTATCCCTGGGTTGGGAAAATCCCCAGGAGATGCAGTTTTAAAAGAGGAAGTGACTTGAGCTGATCTGTACTGACAACTGTACAAAGACAACTTTGGATGCTACCCGGAGACTGAATTTTGGCCAGGGAAACAGAAGCAGAACAGTTGTCACAGTCCTCTTGTGAGGGATGATGGTGGCTTGGACTAGAGTGAGGTTATGGAGAGAGTAGACTGAATCTGGGTGTGTGTAAAGTAATGCCAGTAAGGCTTTCTGGTCGACTGATCCAATATGGGAGGAGTTGGGGCTGGTGAAAAAGAGGAATCAGGGATCCTTCCAGGTCTTTGATTTAAACAAGCAGATAGATGAGACTGGAAGAGTGAAAGCCTGGAAACAGAAGAAATCTCTGAATTTTGCATCTGTATGGGGGAAGGAGGGAAGGAAGGTAATTGGTAATTGCGGATCAGGACAGATGTCTGTGAGGCAAAGAAGTAGACGTATTTAGGAGATAGTGAAGCAGTCAGTGGTGAATTAAGACCTGAAATACACATGTAAATGTCATTGGTATATTGATGGTAATTAAAGACTGACGTGACTTAGCAGCAGTAGCAGTAGCAAAGCTATGGAAAGTATAAAGAAGAGGATTAAGGACTGAGCTCCTTTTGAGTGATCCTACAAAGATGACATAGGAGACAACGTATGTTTCCTATAGACAACATAGGAGAGTAAGATTAAGCTGATAGTGAAGTAGGAAGGCAATCAGGAATGTCTGTGACATGAATGTTAGAAAAAAACCAGCAGAGAAATGAATAAAGAATATGTGGCACATTTATACAATGAAATAGTACTTAGCTATTAAAAAGAAGGAAATAATGCCATTTGCAACAACATGGATGGACCTAGAGAATATCATACTGAGTGAAGTCATACAGAGGAGAAATATTATATGATACCCCTTACATGTGGAATCTGAAAGGAAATGATACAGATGAACTTACAAAACGGAAGCAGACTCACAGACTCGGAGAATAAGTTTATGGTTGCTGGGGGGAAGGGATAGTTAGGGAGTTTGGGATGGACATGTACACACTGCTATGTTTAAAATGGATAACCAGCAAGGACCTACTGTGTAGCACATGGAACTCTGTCCAGTGTTAAGTGACAGTCTGGATTGGAGAGGAGTTTGGGGGAGAAAGGACACATGTATATGTATGGCTCAGTCTCCTCCCTGTTTACCGGAAAGTATCACAGCATTGTTTGTTAATTGCCTATATCCTAATACAAAATTAAAAGTTAAAAAAATTAAATATTTTCTGAAATATGATTCTTAAATTTAGCAAAGTGATTTTGTGGGGAAAAAAAAAAAAAACCAAAAAACAGCAAAACCCAGAAAGAAAGTGATTTAAGGAAGAGGGAATGGTATCCTGTGTCCTGTGGAGCTGTCCATATCCTCTCCTTTCAGTTTCATGAAGCTTATGCTAAAGTTGATTATTTTTTTCTCTGTATCATTTATCTTCTCTATATCGAGAGATGGTAAGGGAATTAGGATTTTGTTAGCCATATGTCCTTCCAGCCATAGAAGCAAGGACTTCCTACCCCAACAGGGTGTCTTCTGGAATCTGAGACTGAGATGCGTGAGCGAGTTTGTTTTTGCTGTTCTGGTTTCCAGAAGGCTGGGCTTCTTGTCACTTCCATTGCACTGGATTTTCTTCATGTTCAGCTTCCAGCGCAGGAGCTTTCGGTGAGTTGGGCTTCTGCTGCGCTTGGCCTCCACCTTGAGGGGCCGAGCCAAGGTTATTTCAGCCAGGTTAAATCCAAGAAATGGAACCATAGATGTTGGGAGAGTTTGTAATTCCCCTGGTTCTGTCTCACTGCAGCAAAAATTTGAAGCAACGGATGGAACAGTGTTATAGCTCAGTTTTATTTGGCAAGCAAAGGAAAATGCATCCTTGAAGTGTGAGGGTGGGCCGACCCAAAAGACTCGAAGAGAAGCCGGAGGCTCAATTTTTGCTCCTCTTTTTATGTATTTTTTCTTCTCCTCCTGAGCCTGCCCTACGTGAACTGAGCTAGCCAGGAGGGCTGTTTGTTTCACCTGAGGTTCTCACTGCCATCCTCAGACCTTCCTTTGTTCTATTTTCCTGGGCTTTTCCCTTCTTTGTCTTTTAGCCACTGCCATTCTGGACTCCTTTTTTCTGTTCTAACTTTTCTCTCTTAAAAGCAAAACTTAACCAACCAAACAAATAAAAATAAAAAACAAATCTCTCCCTAAGCTCCAGATCCAGCAGCTTCCCCACTGTTCCATATTTCAGTCATTTTCAACAGCAGTCTAAACTCTCCATTTCTAGTTCTTTGTGGGTAGCAAGTTATTAAATGCCCAGCTATAAGTGACTTAAAAATGATAACTTATTTTTCTATATCAGGCTATTTCTTCGTATACCTAAATATTTGTGTGTGTGTGAGTGTGCACACATGCTCAGTCACTCAGTTGTGTCCAACTCTTTGCCAACCCATGGACTGTAGCCTGCCAGGCTCCTCTGTCTGTGAAATATTTCAAGCAAGAATACTGAAGTGGGTTGCCATTTTCTACTCCAGGGGATCTTTCTAACCCAGGGATCGAACCTGTGTCTTTGTGTATCATGAATTGGCAGGCAGATTCTTTACCACTGTACCACCTGGGAAGCCCCTTAAATATTTTGGAGCCTGGTGGGCTGCCGTCTATGGGGTCGCACAGAGTCGGACACGACTGAAGTGTCTTAGCAGTAGCAGCAGGCAACAGTATGCTCTCTGCAACACCACTCCAGTATGGCTCCCACCAGGCTCCTCCTCCGAAAGAGCTTAGATGTCGATTAGTGATAGCAGCTTCACTGTGGTTTTAGCTTTTTTTTACTTGATTGCCTTCCTTTTTCAAAAAAAGCCTCTTCCTTTGCTTTCAGTGACATCATGCTGTTCTGGAATTTTTCTTCATGTGTCTACTTCTCAATGGCTTCCCATTGTTGTTAGGATAAAACCAAATGTCTCTTCTAGCCTACTACCCAAGTATCATCACTAGCTTACCCTGCCATTGCAACTCTGCCAAATAATTCATT
The DNA here is from genome assembly GCA_006410675.1 of Oreotragus oreotragus. Classification (NCBI taxonomy): domain Eukaryota; kingdom Metazoa; phylum Chordata; class Mammalia; order Artiodactyla; family Bovidae; genus Oreotragus; species Oreotragus oreotragus. The sequence continues at coordinate 51,273 of SJYX01017727.1, read as the reverse complement.
ACTCTTGATCTTTTCCCTTCAGCTACATGAATCTGCGTTCAGACACTTGAACTGTGCTCCTCTGCCTTAGAGCTTTCCTACAGGCTATTCAGTCATTTCTCTGGAGTTCTTCTATCCCTTTTTCTAGTTTATGCCTATTTTCCAATTTCAGTTCAAGAGTCACTTCATCGTTAGTATTTCCTAATTCTCTCCACCTGCCCTGCCCCATGCTGCCCTCCTCTTTCAGTCTTGTAGTTTCCTGCACTTTGGCTTTGTGGCACCCATCAGTTTGTGTGTTTATTAGATTATACCAAAGAATGCTTACTAGACTAAACTACTTGATCTTTAGCGGTATCTGTGTTGTTCACCGTTTTATTCTTCGTGCTCAGCACATCGCTTAGCTCAGTCGTTTAATGGGTGAATGAATGAATTTCAATGTGTCGTTTCAGTCAGCTATACTCAGTTTTAATTTTCTATTTCCACTTTGCTGAAGATTAACCATATCCCCAAGTCTGTTTGTGTGTGTGTGCGTACATGTGTGCACGCAGGCACATGCACACATGCATGAATGCCTTATGTGACTATCTTAGCAAATAAGCTTAGCAAGAATGAGTGACAACTCTTAGTAACTAAGGCACAAACTCTGACATATGTTTGGTTACTCAGAAGCCTTATATGCTAATTTTCTGGTTCTTGAGTTTGTTAAGGTAAGCAGAGATTGGCATCTAGACCAAAGAGAGATCTAGGCTTCCCAGGTGGCACCAGTGGGAAAGAATCCTTCTGCCAGTGCAGGAGATACAAGTATGATCCCTGGGTCAGGAAGATCCCCTGGAGAAGGAAATGGCAACACACGCAGTATTCTTGCCTGGAAAATTCCTTGAATAGAAGAGCCTGGCAGGAGTCCATGAGGTTGTGAATAGTCAAACACTGATGAGTGCGCACATGTGCGCACTCACACACACAGACACACACACACACAGACCACTGAGATATTACTTAATTTCTTATTGAAAATAAGATTATGAGAGAGTATGATAAACTTCCCTGTGTTTGTATTTTTCTCTAATAACTGAAATAATCTGAAGAAATTAATATCTGCGCTTAAAGAAGAAAATTAAAGCTATTACCATAACTATGATATTTTTGTGCTATAATCATATGGCATAAACAGATCCACTTCAAGAGTCTTTATAGTAGATTTGAGTAAGAGGCAACTCTTAAACAATTTGGAGTTAAACACTCTAATAACACTTTTGTAAGAGTGTCACATATACATTTTAATTTTATTTAAAATTAAATTATAATCAGGGACCTAAAGCAGTTATTCTGGGTTACTGGGAATTTTTAAGCTTTTATTTAAAATAAAAATGTTTTATGTGATGCAATTATTTTTTTAGCCTATGTGGATGGAAATTGGCAATGCAGAATTATATTTGGCTATGAGAATTCTTATATACATACCCTAAATAGTATTTATAATAATCAATATTTATTAATTAGCATTAATTAACACATATTTAGAGAGCTACTGATGTAGGCTGGGCAGTGTGGTAATGAGTTGATTACAAATTTCTGAGTTGGAAAATGTGTTTTTATAAGTCATATAGGAATTTTTGTGTGCTGCAATTATCCTTTGGACTTAAACAGTGTAATATAGGTATTTTTAGTTATTTGTGAAATACTTCTAAGCTGGTTTTGTGTGTGTGCACATGCACAGTCACTCACTCATGTTCAACTCTTTGCAACCCCGTGGACTGTAGCCCACCAGTTTCCTCTGTTCATGGGACTTCCCAGGCAAGAATACTGGAGTGAGCTGCCATTTCCTTCTCCAGGGCATCTTTCCGACTCAGGGATCAAGCCTGCATCTCCTGCATCGCAGGTGGATTCTTTACCACCGATCCACCTGAGAAGTAAGCCAAAAATAAGAAAGAGTAATAAATTTAAAAAGCCCACATGTTTTGTAACTAAGACAACCAGCATGTTCTCCAGAAAATTCTAAACCTTGAGTATTTCATTTTTCACACCCTGATGTTTCTTCCTCCTGTAATAGTTCAATCAGCTAAGACTGAACTGTTAGAATGTTGGATGTTGTGACCCAAATATTACCTCAGAGTTCAAGAACTCAAGGCATGTTTTATTGATCTTTCTTGGGAACCAATAAAGATAGAAGTCCTAGTCAGTAGAGTTCAGCAATTGATTTTTCATTGATCTTTGCGTTGTACTGTTTGCCAAAAGTTAGATGTGGTCTGTATTGCAGAATTTCTGTTTTCTTGGCCCAGACCAAAGTTGGGTCTACAAAGGATAAAGAAGTGTTAATTTGGTTGTGATCTGTTTTCTTGGTGTCTACATAACAATAAAAGAGAGATTTTCAGGGGTAAATCATCTTTGGGTATGGGCATCAGGCGACTCTGATGTTTCCACAGTGTAAGGATCTATCTAGGAATTCTTTTTTCAGACCTAAAGCACATTTCTGTCTATTCTGTAACTGTCTTACAGAGCTGAGTTTGAAAGGAACTTAGGCTGTTTCCCCAGGGTCATCTAGACAGCATCAAACGTGAGAATGAATCAGAGAGAAAGGAGTATGAAGAGACAGAAATTACTCTAGAAATTATTGAGTGCCAGAGAGGTCCATTACAGGCAAGTCAGGTACATCAGCTCCAAGCAATTAACACCTATATGAGCTTTGATGTAAGGAAATCAATCAAACAGATTGAATTGTCGATGCATGGCTGAAATCCTTGATTCTGATTTAAAAGGATGGTAAAGTACCAAATTCAGTTAGAGCTTTTAGTAGCACTTGGGGAATTTTACAATCTAGCTAACCATATGGTTATCCAGTCCTCTTGGGAAAATATAAGGCTCCTGAGTACACTTGTTCCTCCCACCTCATTTATTTCTGTTTTTATTTTTTGAGCCTTTGCACTAGTAAGACATTGCACTGAGTTTTACATGGACTGCATCATTTAATTCCAATCAGGGAAGAGTCTATTCCCATGACCATTACATAGATTTGGAAACTGAGGCTTAGAAAAATTATCAGTTTACTTTGCTCAATTAGAACATCTCCTGTTCCCAAGGCCAAGTTTTCAGGATAGCCCCATGTCATACATGTAGTAGGCATTCAGTACATAATTGAGAAAGAGAATAATAACTCACAAGTCAACAGTAATACTTTTAATTTTCAAGTTGGTTTTATCATTGTTCTATACACATTCATGACTTTGCCCACAAATATCAAACCAACCATGTGCTTTGCACTCACAAAGGAGACTAGAAAGATTCACTCCTTGTGTGATACTTTCTTTATACCTTGAAAGTATACTGTGGTATTCTATGAAGAATTTCTCTCCTTCCGCTACTGCTCATCCCTTCTCCTCATAGTGAAAGTTAAAGTGATGTCGCTCAGTCATGTCCGAGTCTTTGCAACCCCGTGGACTGTAGCCCATCAGGCCTCTCTGTCCATGGGATTCTTGTTCTGAACCTATGTAGGGCTTCCCAGGTAGTGCTAGTGATAAAAAATCTACCTGCTAAGGCAGGAGACTAAGAGATACAGGTTCGATCCATAGGTTGGGAAGATCCCCTGGAGGAGGGCATGGCAACCCACTCCTCTATTCTTACCTGAAGAATCCCATGGACAGGGGAGCCTGACAGGCTACAGTCCATAGGGTCTCAAAGACTGGACATGACTAAAGGGACTTGGCACGCACATACCTGTGTAGGTTAAATTTCTTACTACTTCACAGTTGTATGAGTTTGCTCAGTGCCTATATTCTCCACCCGTACAGTGGCCCTAAGAATAATACATCATGGCATAGCTTCGAGAAATAAATTAGATAAAGCTTGTGAAGTTGTACTTTCCAGACTGTCTGTGGTGAAGGACCATTTTTGGAAAGAATGTTTTCCTAAAGGAAAAATTAAATGAAAAATCAAAAGAAATTTTTATGATTAGATTCAGCAGATGAGGTTACTGTGTCAAATGGCTATAACATTTTTGCAAAGGTTACTCTCATTTCTGTGCTTGTCTCAGGGCAGACTGATAGGGGATAAATCCCTGAATGGTGGTAGTTCCTCAGTGCTATTTTGAATAACACTGATGTAAAGCCCATGAGAGTACCCCTGAACATGTTAAATTCTTGAAAAATATTTGCGTGTCCATTGAAAACAAGAAAGGTACCAATGGCACTCCTAGTTTCTACATTTCTTGCCCGTTTAACCCTCTCTGTCCTCCAAACTACTTGTTTCTTTCCAGATTTTCTTCCTTAGATTTTTAACTATTCTTTTCTTCCTCTGCACCATTATTGCTCTTGTCAAATCTTTAAAATTTTGTGCATGCGTCTCCTTGGGTCTTCCATTTTATTAGAAGGTCACTTCTAAATCCCTATTACCTATTCCCTCTTCCCTGCCTCTGCCACTTCCAACCTGAGGATTTTGTCTTCCCATTCAGTTCAGTTCAGTCGCTCAGTCATGTCCGACTCTTTGCAACCCCGTGGACTGCAGCACACCAGGCCTCCCTGCCCAATCACCAACTCTCAGAGCCTACTCAGACTCATGTCCATCATGTTGGTGATGCCATCCAGCCATCTCATCCTCTGTCGTCCCCTTCTCCTCCTGCCTTCAATCTTTCCCAGCATCAGGGTCTTTTCAAATGAGTCAGCTCTTCACTTCAGGTGGCCAAAGTTTTGGAGTTTCAGCCCCAACATCAGTCCTTCCAATGAATATTCAGGACTGATTTCCTTTAGAATGGACTGGTTGGATCTCCTTGCAGTCCAAGGGACTCTCAAGAGTCTTCTCCAACACCATAGTTCAAAAGCATCAATTCTTCGGCACTCAGCTTTCTTTATAGTCCAGCTCTCACATC
>SJYX01017727.1:20-45221 GCA_006410675.1 Oreotragus oreotragus | reverse complement strand
TGTACACCCGTGGCGGATTCATGTCAATGTATGCCAAAACCAGTAGAGTACTGTAAAGTAAAATAAAATAAAATTAAAAAAAAAAAACCTCTGAGGAAAGGAATCAAAGATCTAAATAATTATAGAGAAATATATCATATGTTTGATTTAGGAGACATACTAGTTGTCCCTACACTGATTTATAGATTCAATCCAATCCCACCAGAAAATTTGCAGGTACCAAGAATCTGATTCCAAATTTCATATCAGGAAGAAAAGGATGTTAGTAGCTAAATTGATTTTTAAAGTACAGTGTTGGAAGACTTACACTTTCTGATTCAAAACTTACTGTAAATCTATAGTAGTTAAGACAATGTGGTTTTGATTAAGGAATTAACACTTTGATCAATGGAACAGTAAAAAGTGACCAGAAAGAGAAGCATACTTATGTGGTTGAATGACTTTTAACACAGATGAAAAAGCAGTTCGATAAATTTTCTCTCAATTAGTGACACTGAAACAGTTGTATATCAAAATGCAATAAATAAATGAATAAATAAATAAAACTTTGACTTGTACTTCATACCTTATACAAAAATCAACTCCAAATGGATCCAAAACTTTAATGTGAACTGCAAAAATATAAAGGGACTAAAAGAAAACATAGGAAAAATTTTTGTGACCTTGTGTTAGATAGATTTCTAGATAAGACACTAAAAGCACAGTCCATAAAATGAAAGAGTAGTGATAAATTGGACTCCATCAAAATTAAAAACTACTCTGTAAAATACACTGTTACTAAAATAAGACAAGCTTAAATGAGGAAAAAATTTATTTGCAAGTAATATTTCTCATAAAGGACTTGTAGGCAGAATATGTAATGAACCCTGAAAGTTCAACAAGAAGAAACAACCAATCCAATTTAGAAACTTGCAAAATATTTGGAGACTTATACAGAGAAGGCATGAATGACAAATAAGCATATTAAAAGATGCTCAATATCATTAGTTACTAAGGAAATACAAATTAAAGCTACAATAATAACATACAATTACACAACTATTAAAATGTTTTTTTAATCTGATGATAATAAATATAGTAAGGAATTGAAAGAATTAAAACTTTCATAGAATGTTGGTGCAAAAGCAAATTTGTACAGCAACTTTTCAAAATGGTTCAACACTTTTCTATAAAGTTAAGCATACATTTACTGACTGACCAGAAATCATAATCCTAGGTATTTACTCAAGAGAAAAGGAAACATATTTGGAGACAGAAACCTGAACACAAATGTTTTTAATAGTTTTATTCATAATAGCCACATGTCCTTCAATGAATGAATGGATAAACTGTGGTATTCTTACCATGGAATGCTCCTCTGCAAGAAAATGATAAAAACTATTGATAAAGACAACATAGATGAATCTCAAATACATTATGCAAAGTGAAAGAAGCTAGTCTCAGAAAAAAATACATACTGTATTATTCTGTCTATATGGCATTCATAAAAGTGAAAATAATTGGAACAGTATAGTAATTGTCAGGGACTGGGTGGCTGGAGAGACTGATTACAAAGAAGGAGCATAAAGGATATTTTAGAATGACAAAACTGTTCGTTGTTGTTGAAAGTCTTCAGTTCAGTTCAGTTCAGTCACTCAGTCATGTCTGACTTTGCGCCCCATGGACTGCAGCATGCTGGGCTTCCCTGCCCATCACCAACTGCTGGAGCTCACTCAAACTCATGTCTGTTGAGTCAGTGATGCCATCCAGCAATCTCCTCTTCTGTCATCCCCCTCTCCTCTTGCCTTTAGTCTTTCCCAGCATCAGGGTTTTTTCCAAAGAGTCACTTCTTTGCATAAGGTGGCCAAAGTATTGGCACTTGAGCTTCAGCATCAGTCCTTCCAATGAATATTCAGGACTCATTTCCTTTAGGATTGACTGACTGAATCTCCTTGCAGTCCAAGGGACTCTTGAGAGTCTTCTCCATCACCACAGTTTAAAAGCATCAATTCTTCAGCACTATGCTTTCTTTGTGGTCCAGCTCTCACATCCATACATGACTACTGGAAAAATCATAGCTTTGACTAGACAGACCATTGTTGGAAAAGTAATACCTCTGCTTTGTAATATGCTGTCTAGATTGGTCATAGCTTTTCTTCCAAAGAGCAAGTGTCTTTTAATTCCATTACTGCAATCACCATCTGCAGTGATTTGGAGCCCAAGAAAATAAACTCTCTCACTGTTTCTATTGTTTCCCTATCTATTTGCCAACAAGTGATGCGACTGGATGCCATGATCTTTGTTTTTTGAATGTTGAGTTTTAAGCCAGCTTTTTCACACTCCTCTTTCACTTTCATCAAGAGGCTCTTTAATTTCTATTCACTTTCTGCCATAAGGGTGATGTCATCTGTGTATCTGAGGTTATTGATATATCTCCTGGCAATCTTGATTCCACTTTGTGCCTCATCCAGCCTGGGATTTTGCATGATGTACTGTGCATATAAGTTAAATAAGCAGATTGACAATATACAACATTGACATACTCCTTTCTCAATTTGACATCAGTCTGCACTTCCATGTCTGGTTCTAACTGTTGCTTCTTGACCTGCATACAGATTTCTCAGAAGGCAGGTAAGGTGGTNCTGATTTGGAACCAGTCTTGTTCCATGTCCAGTTCTAACTGTTGCTTCTTGACCTGCATACAGATTTCTCAGGAGGCAGGTCAGATGGTCTGGTATTCCCATCTCTTTAAGAATTTTACAGTTTTTTGTGATCTACACAGTCAAAGGCTTTGATGTAGTAAATAAATTCAATAAATTCTGCCTTCACGGTGAATTTACCCTTTAGCTTTGTTACTGGACTCCCGGATTAAGGCAATAACCCCCTACTGCTCTCTCTACCATCATTTTCCTTCTGTTTCAAATTATTTCCTATACAGTATTTATTATTCACCATTTTCATATCTCCCTCTACTTCAAAATGATTGCCATTTATTTTTCCTTTTAAAATTTCTATTAGGAGTTGATAACAATATTTCCAAGCATATTCACAAATAAATGTTTACTTTCTCCTATGTTTTAACTCCAACAGTGTCTTCTACCCATTCTATTAAAAATCCAGGATCTATCTCTTAGCTTTTTCCATTTATCTATCCACCATTCATCCTTTCCCTCTACTTCAAAATGATTGCCATTTATTTTTCCTTTTAAAATTTCTATTAGGAGTTGATAACAATATTTCCAAGCATATTCACAAATAAATGTTTACTTTCTCCTATGTTTTAACTCCAACAGTGTCTTCTACCCATTCTATTAAAAATCCAGGATCTATCTCTTAGCTTTTTCCATTTATCTATCCACCATTCATCCTTCATCTCTTCTCTGAAGACTCTTTATAATTCTAGTAATGGAGGATTGTTTTATATAAGAAAGGCACAATTTATACCTTGTTCTGATGCCTCTGGGACATTATCTTTGCTCAAATCTAGCTCTGTGAAGAAACCTATTTTTCTTAGACTATGGACTGAAGATCTTTGGGGAGGGCTAAAATTTCTACTAGTGATCTGTGATTTTATTGATACACCCAAGCATTGATATTATTAAATGTTCTGCATAATTAAAATTTCACTTACACTAGTAAGAATCATCTTGCTCAAAAACATCAGTAGAGCATAATTCATTCAAAACTATTTGAAAACAAGTTAATACAAGATATATATTCAAGTATGCTTTCTCTCAATTGCTTTTGGAAATTTTCACAACCTATGTTTCTTCCACACCTGAAACCCTCAATTTATCTCCATATTTTTTTCTTAGTTCTCTTCAGTATAGATTTATTACTCCTGCTGCTTGATTCTGTAATGATATTTCACATATTTTACATTCTATTCCTCAACTTTCACCACAGATGTTACCATTGCCTTGAACGTTTGTCACTTCTCTGCCATTTAGTATGTGTTTATTACTGCTTTTATCATTATTATTATCATTGTCATTGTCATCGTCTCTGATTTGGCTTAATGACTCACTTCCTCCCTCCAAGAAATTGTCTTGACTAACTTTAGGCAGTCTGTTTTCAAAGTATGACCTGAGAATCCCTCAAAGTTCCTGATATCCTTTCAACTGCGTATCTGTGTGTGGACAGATTTTCTTGTAATATATCAAGCAAAACAACATATCGCAACAGACTGAGTGCCGAAGCAGATATGACAACCCAGCTGTCTTATAATAAGCCCAGCATTAAAGACACTTACAAATGTGTAAACCAATGCTACTATTCACTTCTCACTGAATCTTTTGATTTGTAAAGTATTTTATTTTTATAAAATATATATTGTTGATGTATATTAGATTTATTGTTTTTATTTAAAAATGAAGCAGTAAATACATATTTTAAATGTTTCAAAATTTATATTATGATAATCCATAGGTGTACCCTAAATATACTAATAGAAAGAGTCTTTGACATACTCTGTAATTTTTCACAGTCTAAAAATGTCCAAAGACCAAAAATTTGAGAACTGTTGTTTTAGGCAGACAAGGGGCATTTTGTTAACTATCTTCTCATACTCTCCAGCTGTATAAATAATAATAAATATTGTTTACTGAGAGTCTACCATAGAGATGCATGTTATTTTATCTCTAACCCACATAATAACTCTGTAAATTAGCTTTCTTATTTTAATTTTACAGATCATAAACTGGAATTTAGAGAAATTAAGAAATCCTCCAAGTTCTCCCAGAAATTAAGTGGTAGCGTCAGACTACCACTTGACTCCAAATCTTTAGTATTTTTTACTATTTAATACCATCTTTCATAAATGCACATTATTACTAAAACCACCTCCTGTGGTATGAGTTAAAACTCTATACACAAGGAGTTAATGAACAAAATGATTATTGGATAGATATGGACATTTTCCAGAAACCCTTAAAGGCAAAGGTTAATCTTCAAATGACCTGTTTACCTTTAGAACTATTTTTTTTTTGAAATTATTTTCAGTTTTGAATTGCCTTCCTTAGACAGTGGGATATTGGTTTCACAAATCAATATGTTTCAAAGAATGAACACAGTTCATTCAGCTTTTCCTAGGATGAGCTTTTGAAGCCTAATTCTATATTAATTCACCTGTAGTTGCTTAACTTGATCTGGAAACAGTTCATAATTCCATTTCTTGATAATATGCTTAGTCATTTCACCACAGAGAAATTAAGATTTTTCAGAGTTATCAGTGCACAATTAAGCTTTGTTCAATTAACTGGCCTACTGCCATACTTGTAGGGTACAGTGTCCTGCAACTCAGAAAACTAAAGCAGCATCACAGAGGATACTGGCTTTTGTAGACGGAGCCCACATTTAAGATACAGTGCTCAGAAAAAAAGTGAATCATTGATTTTATTTGTTCCTGAGAATTTTGTGGAGGAAGAATCACTGCAGGACTGACTCATCTTGTAGGAACCTTATATAAATTGGTAATGGAAAGATCCTAGATGAGACCTGTCAAGACAGCAGGGAAAGAGAAACACCCCAGCTTAGTGTACAGAAGCACAGTAGTTACCTGAGTAAGGGAATTGGTAAAACAAGGTAATGCATTTAGTGTTAGTCAAATTTGATGTAAAGACCTGACTTTCAAATGGAAATGTCCAAGGAGGCAGTTGGAAATCTCTGACTGAGCTTAAGGAAAGAACAAGATGGAATTTCTATAAGTGAACAGTTTAGATTAGAAGTGAGAGATGAGGCCATATTTCTTTTGAATGGAAATCACAAAGAAATAAGCCTAAAGGAATGACTGCTAAGCATTGTACAAATCCTGTGTCAGACTGAAAGATGAAGAAAAGAACAAGATAAAAATGGCCAAAATAAAATATGGGAGACATGCAATTACAATACACAAGTTCAAGTGAGAAAGAATTTCAGGAAAGGATATTTCATCAACAGTATAAACTGTTTCAGAGGAGGTGGAATTAAAAGAGAAAAAGAGCACTGTGCTTGTCAACCAGAAAGTCATCGGTGACCTGTGAATTGCTGGTGTGAAGGCTAGATCCTCTAAGAATGAGAATAGAAATAGGATGATAGTTTAAGGAACTGATGGAAAGACAACAATTGTAAATAAAGAAATGCAAATAAACAGACAAGGCTTTAAAGTAGACTGATGGATGAAGTTGGAATGATGCATGGTTGACTCAGGAGAAAAATGTCTTTATCCCCAGGTTGCCTGGTCAGCATGTGAAACATGTACCCTCTGAGCACCTGTGCTGTATGGCACTCTTCTTGGTGCTTGGAATACACCAGTATATTTTAACCCCGCATCCCTACACTGTGACGCCTAATGTCTTTTTAAATTACTTAATGATCTCCTGGCCCTGGGCTAATTAAGCACAATTTAAAGACTCATATACTCATATTGTTGTGTACGTGATGTGGTATGTTAGTAAACTGGCTCCCTGGCCGGGGAGGGGAGGGGGTGGACATAAAAAATGAAAAGCCATAATGTACTCTTGGATTATTTCCTTGGTATAAATATTATATGATGGCCAGTTTCTAGCTACAACATCATACCACGCACATGAGTTGGGCATGTGCANTTTCTCATGATGTACTCTGCATATAAGTTAAATGAGTATGGTGACAATAAACAGCCTGATGTACTCCTTTCCTGATTTGGAACCAGTCTGTTGTTCCATGTCCAGTTCTAACTGTTACTTCTTGACCTGCATACAGATTTCTCAGGAGGCAGGTCAGATAGTCTGGTATTCCCATCTCTTTAAGAATTTTACAGTTTTTTGTGATCTACACAGTCAAAGGCTTTGATGTAGTAAATAAATTCAATAAATTCTGCCTTCACGGTGAATTTACCCTTTAGCTTTGTTACTGGACTCCCGGATTAAGGCAATAACCCCCTACTGCTCTCTCTACCATCATTTTCCTTCTGTTTCAAATTATTTCCTATACAGTATTTATTATTCACCATTTTCATATCTCCCTCTACTTCAAAATGATTGCCATTTATTTTTCCTTTTAAAATTTCTATTAGGAGTTGATAACAATATTTCCAAGCATATTCAAAAATAAATGTTTATTTTCTCCTATGTTTTAACTCCAACAGTGTCTTCTACCCATTCTATTAAAAATCCAGGATCTATCTCTTAGCTTTTTCCATTTATCTATCCACCATTCATCCTTCATCTCTTCTCTGAAGACTCTTTATAATTCTAGTAATGGAGGATTGTTTTATATAAGAAAGGCACAATTTATACCTTGTTCTGATGCCTCTGGGACATTATCTTTGCTCAAATCTAGCTCTGTGAAGAAACCTATTTTTCTTAGACCATGGACTGAAGATCTTTGGGGAGTGCTAAAATTTCTACTAGTGATCTGTGATTTTATTGATACACCCAAGCATTGATATTATTAAATGTTCTGCATAATTAAAATTTCACTTACACTAGTAAGAATCATCTTGCTCAAAAACATCAGTAGAGCATAATTCATTCAAAACTATTTGAAAACAAGTTAATACAAGATATATATTCAAGTACGCTTTCTCTCAATTGCTTTTGGAAATTTTCACAACCTATGTTTCTTCCACACCTGAACCCCTCAATTTACCTCCATTTTTTTCTTAGTTCTCTTCAGTATAGATTTATTACTCCTGCTGCTTGATTCTGTAATGATATTTCACATTGGTGAAATATCTGTCATGATATTTCACATATTTTACATTCTATTCCTCAACTTTCACCACAGATGTTACCATTGCCTTGAACGTTTGTCACTTCTCTGCCATTTAGTATGTGTTTATTACTGCTTTTATCATTATTATTATCATTGTCATTGTCATCGTCTCTGATTTGGCTTAATGACTCACTTCCTCCCTCCAAGAAATTGTCTTGACTAACTTCAGGCAGTCTGTTTTCAAAGTATGACCTGAGAATCCCTCAAAGTTCCTGATATCCTTTCAACTGCGTATCTGTGTATGGACAGATTTTCTTGTAATATATCAAGCAAAACAACATATCGCAACAGACTGAGTGCCGAAGCAGATATGACAACCCAGCTGTCTTATAATAAGCCCAGCATTAAAGACACTTACAAATGTGTAAACCAATGCTACTATTCACTTCTCACTGAATCTTTTGATTTGTAAAGTATTTTATTTTTATAAAATATATATTGTTGATGTATATTAGATTTATTGTTTTTATTTAAAAATGAAGCAGTAAATACATATTTTAAATGTTTCAAAATTTATATTATGATAATCCATAGGTGTACCCTAAATATACTAATAGAAAGAGTCTTTGACATACTCTGTAATTTTTCACAGTCTAAAAATGTCCAAAGACCAAAAATTTGAGAACTGTTGTTTTAGGCAGACAAGGGGCATTTTGTTAACTATCTTCTCATACTCTCCAGCTGTATAAATAATAATAAATATTGTTTACTGAGAGTCTACCATAGAGATGCATGTTATTTTATCTCTAACCCACATAATAACTCTGTAAATTAGCTTTCTTATTTTAATTTTACAGATCATAAACTGGAATTTAGAGAAATTAAGAAATCCTCCAAGTTCTCCCAGAAATTAAGTGGTAGCGTCAGACTACCACTTGACTCCAAATCTTTAGTATTTTTTACTATTTAATACCATCTTTCATAAATGCACATTATTACTAAAACCACCTCCTGTGGTATGAGTTAAAACTCTATACACAAGGAGTTAATGAACAAAATGATTATTGGATAGATATGGACATTTTCCAGAAACCCTTAAAGGCAAAGGTTAATCTTCAAATGACCTGTTTACCTTTAGAACTATTTTTTTTTTGAAATTATTTTCAGTTTTGAATTGCCTTCCTTAGACAGTGGGATATTGGTTTCACAAATCAATATGTTTCAAAGAATGAACACAGTTCATTCAGCTTTTCCTAGGATGAGCTTTTGAAGCCTAATTCTATATTAATTCACCTGTAGTTGCTTAACTTGATCTGGAAACAGTTCATAATTCCATTTCTTGATAATATGCTTAGTCATTTCACCACAGAGAAATTAAGATTTTTCAGAGTTATCAGTGCACAATTAAGCTTTGTTCAATTAACTGGCCTACTGCCATACTTGTAGGGTGCTGTGTCCTGCAGCTCAGAAAACTAAAGCAGCATCACAGAGGATACTGGCTTTTGTAGACAGAGCCCACATTTAAGATACAGTGCTCAGAAAAAAAGTGAATCATTGATTTTATTTGTTCCTGAGAATTTTGTGGAGGAATCACTGCAGGACTGACTCATCTTGTAGGAACCTTATATAAATTGGTAATGGAAAGATCCTAGGAGATGAGACCTGTCAAGACAGCAGGGAAAAGAGAAACACCCCAGCTTAGTGTACAGAAGCACAGTAGTTACCTGAGTAAGGGAATTGGTAAAACAAGGTAATGCATTTAGTGTTAGTCAAATTTGATGTAAAGACCTGACTTTCAAATGGAAATGTCCAAGGAGGCAGTTGGAAATCTCTGACTGAGCTTAAGGAAAGAACAAGATGGAATTTCTATAAGTGAACAGTTTTAATGAGAATAGAAATAGGATGATAGTTTAAGGAACTGATGGAAAGACAACAATTGTAAATAAAGAAATGCAAATAAACAGACAAGGCTTTAAAGTAGACTGATGGATGAAGTTGGAATGATGCATGGTTGACTCAGGAGAAAAATGTCTTTATCCCCAGGTTGCCTGGTCAGCATGTGAAACATGTACCCTCTGAGCACCTGTGCTGTATGGCACTCTTCTTGGTGCTTGGAATACACCAGTATATTTTAACCCCGCATCCCTACACTGTGACGCCTAATGTCTTTTTAAATTACTTAATGATCTCCTGGCCCTGGGCTAATTAAGCACAATTTAAAGACTCATATACTCATATTGTTGTGTACGTGATGTGGTATGTTAGTAAACTGGCTCCCTGGCCGGGGAGGGGAGGGGGTGGACATAAAAAATGAAAAGCCATAATGTACTCTTGGATTATTTCCTTGGTATAAATATTATATGATGGCCAGTTTCTAGCTACAACATCATACCACGCACATGAGTTGGGCATGTGCAGGATGGCCTCCTGAGAGCCAGTACAGCCAGACTTCAGCATGATTCTGGCATGCTTGTTTAGTGTTCTGAGTATATTGATATATTTTTAACTTGACTTCATTCATCTGTACAGTGGAGAAACTATTTTGCAGTTATTGTAGAGATGGAGTTTACTGCTGAATAGTTTTGGTGGAATCAAAAACAGGAGGATGTAATCTATCAAAAAGATCACCTTAATCATAGATCTTTATATGTGAAAATGATTTTAAATTTAGATGTGAAAAACAACAGACAATTAAAAAATAAACTCACAGATGATAGACAACTTTTAGAAATACTGTAATAACACCTCATGTATCTAACACCATCAGGGGATGAGCTATTTCACATAAATGAATTTTCCTATTAAATAGAACTTACAGATTTAAGCACTAGCACTTTTTAATTTTAAACAAGTTTATGTGGAAACTTTAAAAATGGATTAGACAATTCCTTGCCTTCTTTATGTTTATAACATATGTTGTGAATTCAAAAATAATGTATGATCATTATATAACATTTTAAAATAGAGATGTATAGAGGATAAAATAAAATCTATTTTTATCTCATCATGTAGAGATAATTAATATTAGCATGTTGGTTTATTTCATTTTTATCTTATTTGCATTCATGTTTTTAACAAGTTGAATTATTTTGTATCTAGCATATGTCACATAAATATATTTGTAAGCATTTTCCTGCATTATTAACTATTCTTGGAACACATGATTTTTAATGGGTACATAATATTTCAGCAAATAGATATATTAGAATTATTTTAAATATATGCATACTGTTATTTCATTTCAGTTCAGTTACTCAGTGGTATCCAACTTGTTGCGACACCATGAACCTCAGCACACCAGGCCTCCCTGTCCATCATCAACTCCCAGAGTCCACTTAAACCCATGTCCATCAAGTCGATGATGCCATCCAACCATCTCATCCTCTGTCGTCCCCTTGTCCTCCTGCCCTCAGTCTTTCCCAACATCAAAGTCTTGTTCAATGAGTCACCTAGGACTGGTCTCCTTTAGGATGGACTGGTTGCATCTCCTTGCAGTCCATGGGACTCTCAAGAGTCTTCTCCAACACCACAGTTCAAAAGCATCAATTCTTCGGTGCTTAGCTTTCTTCACAGTCCAACTCTCACATCCATACATGACCACTGGAAAAACCATAGCCTTGACTAGACGGACCTTTGTTGGTAATGTCTCTGCTTTTTAATATGCTGTCTAGGTTGGTCATAATTTTCCTTCCAAGGAGTAAGTGTCTTTTAATTTCATGGCTACAGTCACCATCTGCAGTGATTTTGGAGCCCAGAAAAACAAAGTCTGCCACTGTTTCCACTGTTTCCCTATCTATCTGCCATAAAGTGATGAGACTGGATGCCATGATGTTAGTTTTCTGAATGTTGAGCTTTAAGCCAACTTTTTCACTCTCCTCTTTCACTTTCATCAAGAGGCTCTTTAGTTCCTCTTCACTTTCTGCCATAAGGGTGGTGTCACCTGCGTATCTGAGGTTATTGATTTTTCTCCTGGAAACCTTGATTCTAGCTTACGCTTCATCCTGCCTGACATTTCGCATAATATACTCTGCACATAAGTTAAATAAGCAGGGTGACAGTATACAATGCTGATGCACTCCTTTTCCTCTTTGGAACCAGTCTGTTGTTCCATGTCCAGTTTTAACTCTTGCTTCCTGACCTGCATACAGGTTTCTCAAGAGGCAGGTCAGGTGGTCTTTTATGCCCATCTCTTTCAGAATTTTCCACAGTGTGTTGTGATCCACATAGTCAAAGGCTTTTGCATAGTCAATAAAGCAGAAATAGACGTTTTTCTGGAACTCTCTTGCTTTTTCGATGATCCAGTGGATGTTGGCAATTTGATCTCTGGTTCTTTTAACTTTTCTAAAACCAGCTTGAACATCTGGAAGTTCATGGCTCATGTTCTGTTGAAGCCTGGCTTGGTGAATTTTGAGCATTACTTTACTAGCGTGTGAGATGATTGCAGTTGTGCAATAGTTTGAGCATTGCCTTTCTTTGGGATTGGAATGAAAACTGACCTTTTCCAGTCACATGGCCCTTGCTGAGTTTTCTATATTTGCTTGCATATTGAGTGCGGCATTTTCACAGCATCATCTTTCAGGATTTGAAATAGCTCAACTTGATTTCCATCACTTCCACTAATTTTTTTCGTAGTGATGCTTCCTAAGGCCCACTTGACTTCACATTCCAGGATATCTGGCTCTAGGTGAGTGATCACACCATCGTGATTATCTTGGTCATGAAGATCTTTTTTGTACAGTTCTTCTGAGTATTCTTGCCACCTCTTCTTAATATCTTCTGCTTCTTCTGGTCCATACCATTTCTGTCCTTTATCGAGCCCATCTTTGCATGAAATGTTCCCTTGGTATCTCTAATTTTCTTGAAGAGATCTCTAGTCTTTCCGATTCTATTGTTTTCCTCTATTTATTTGCATTGATTACTGAGGAAGGCTTTCTTATATCTGCTTGCTGTTCTTTGGAACTCTGCATTCAAATGGGTATATTTTTTCTTTTCTCTTTTGCTTTTCACTTCCTGTGTGTTTTCACAGCTATTTGTAAGGCCTCCCCAGACAGCCATTTTGCTTTTTTGCATTTCTTTTCCATGGGGATGGCCTTGATCCCTGTCTCCTGTACAGTGTCACGAACCTCCGTCCATAGTTCATCAGGTGCTCTATCAGATCTAGTCCCTTAAATCTATTTCTCACTCCCACTGTATAGTCATAAGGGATTTGATTTAGGTCATACTTGAATGGTCTAGTGGTTTTCTCCACTTCCTTCAGTTTCAGTCTGAATTTGGTAATAGGGAGTTCATGATCTGAGCCACAGTCAGCTCCCAGTCTTGTTTTTGCTGACTGTATAGAGCTTCTCCATCTTTGGCTGCAAAGAATATAATCAGTCTGATTTCGGTGTTGACCATCTGGTGATGTCCATGTGTAGAGTCTTCTCTTGTGTTGTTGGAAGAGGGTGTTTGCTATGACCAGTGTGTTCTCTTGGCAGAACTCTATTAGCCCTTGCCCTGCTTCATTCTGTACTCCAAGGCCAAATTTACCTGTTACTCCAGGTGTTTCTTGACTTGCTACTTTTGCATTCCAGTCCCCTATAATGAAAAGGATATCTTTTTTGGGTGTACTGTTATTTAGGTTGTTTCAATTTTTTCTTAGTTTTATCTTTATGTACTTCTTTGACATTCATGATAATAGATTCTTGGTATTGAAATTAGTGGGTCAAAAGATAAGGTGATTGTTTTAAACTTTAAGTGAAATTAGTCAAATTATGGTCTAAATTGTTCAAACTTTGATTTCAGAAAGATTATGAAAATTAATACTTCCATAAAAAATGTGTAAGAGTAACCATCTATTTGTGTTTTCACTGTGAGCAAGAATAGCTATCTTTGCCACTGCTTTTAACCCATGTGCTACATGTCATAACGACTCAGTCATCATCATTCACATAAGTGCGAAAAATGAGATAAGTGAAAGCACCTAGTCTGCTCCCTGACACATAGTTATTGTTGAGTAATAGCTTCATAGGTCACAGTTATGGGTTCATGCAATAAAGATTTATTTCCCATTCACATTCAGTATGGGTCAGTGAGGGGCCTGCTGTCTGCACTCAAACAGGCATCCAGGCTTCTTCCCTCTGTTGCCTCCACCATCACTTTAGGCCTCACAGTCCTCCTTTCCATTTCTTTTTCCCCAGCTTTGTTGAAATGTAATTGATACATACGAAAGTTTAAGATGTACAGCATGATGACTTGATATACAACAACTTGATGTTGCACAGTAATTGTCATAATAAGGTTAGTTAACGCCTTCTTCTTCTTATGTAATTGCATGTGTGGTAAGAAACTTTGAAATTTACTCTCTTAGCAACTTTCAGGAATACAATACAGTATGTTAACTATAGTTACTGTGCTGTGTAGTGCATCTGTAATAAGTCAGTTGATATACATATGTTGCACAGTAATTGTCATAATAAGGTTAGTTAACGCCTTCTTCTTCTTATGTAATTGCATGTGTGGTAAGAAACTTTGAAATTTACTCTCTTAGCAACTTTCAGGAATACAATACAGTATGTTAACTATAGTTACTGTGCTGTGTAGTGCATCTGTAATAAGTCAGTACAGTTTCATTTTGTGGTTGAAAAAATTGAAAACAAAATTTGTTCTAAATGTTATCCACTGCAGTTCAATTAAAAGTATATAAAGGGAGTGAAGTAAGCCAGAAAGAAAAACACCAATACAGTATAATAACACATATATATGGAATTTAGAAAGATGGTAATGATAACCCTGTATGCGAGATAGCAAAAGAAACACAGATGTATAGAACGGACTTTTGGACTCTGAGGGAGAGGGAGAGGGTGGGATGATTTGGGAGAATGGCATTGAAACATGTATACTATCATGTAAGAAGTGAATCACCAGTCTAGGTTCGATACAGGATGCTTGGGGCTGGTGCACGGGGATGATCCAGAGAGATAATATGGGGTGGGAGGTGGGAGAGGGGTTCAGGATTGGGAACTCATGTACACCCGTGGTGGATTCATGTCAATGTATGGCAAAACCAGTACAGTATTGTAAAGTAAAAATAAAAATAAAAATTAAATAAAGTTAAAAAAAGTCTATAAAGGGAAATTCAGTATGAGTTCTGGAATTGAGGAACTGATCTGAATTGGTGTATAACTAGGTTACGATAGAGCTACTCTTGATTCCATAGCTACTAAATGTATGGTCTTCATCTGAAAGATGTTTTATAATATTTGTTCTGTATCCATCATAAGGTTATTAGGCTTGGGTGAGATCAAGCATTCAAAAGAAATAAAGGTGGTATCAAAAAATACTACCACTATATTAAATAATATACCGTTTATATTTGAAAGCTTTAAATCTTAATCATCTCTATTGCTTTCTATGTGTTGCTGGTTTGGATATATTTTACACAAAATTTCAGTAATTTATCCTTGACATTACAATAGGTTCCGTTCAGTTGCTCAGTCGTGTCTGACTTTTTGTGACCCCATGAATCGCAGCACGCCGGGCCTCCCTGTCCATCACCATCTCCCGGAGTTCACTCAGACTCATGTCCATTGAGTCAGTGATCCCATCCAGCCATCTCATCCTCGGTCGTCCCCTTCTCCTCCTGCCCCCAATCCCTCCCAGCATCAGAGTCTTTTCCAATGAGTCAACTCTTCTCATGAGTTGGCCATAGTACTGGATTTTCAGCTTTAGCATCATTCCTTCCAAAGAAATCCCAGGGTTGATCTCCTTCAGAATGGACTGGTTGGATCTCCTTGCAGTCCAAGGAACTCTCAAGAGTCTTCTCCAACACCACAGTTTAAAAGCATCAATTTTTCAGCGCTCAGCCTTCTTCACAGTCCAACTCTCACATCCATACACAGGAAAAACCAAAGCCTTGACTAGACAGACCCTCAGTCGGCAAAATAATGTCTCTGCTTTTGAATATACTATCCAGGTTGGTCATAACTTTTCTTCCAAGGAGTAAGCGTCTTCTAATTTCATGGCTGCAGTCACCATCTGCAGTGATTTGTGTACCTTTAAAATAGTTACTGAAACATGTCTTTAAAGAGAGCAACTTTGTCAATTTCCAACTGAGCATTTGGTCACTAAAACATAGCAGTACCCTTCTGTGCTGTTGACAGTGAAGTCGCTCAGTTGTGTCCAACTCTTTGCAATCCCATGGCCTGTAACCTGCACCAGGCTCCTCTGTCCATGGCATTCTTCAGGCAAGAATACTGGAGTGAGTTGCCATTTCCTTTTCCAGGGGATCTTCCTGACCCAGGGATTGAACCCAGGTTTCCCACATTGCAAGCAGATACTTTACCCTCTGAGCCACCAGGGAAGCTGTGTGTTGTTAACTATTAACAGTTCTCCTACTTCCACTTACAGTGATGGTTATCTCCTCTTCTCTAATGGTTCTTAGGAAAGCAGTTTTATTACATAGGCTGTAGTATGTTTGCTTGGCTGATTAGTCTCTGTCACTTAAAAATGCTTCTTGACTTGTGGCATTTGTACCCATAACNGTTATCTCCTCTTCTCTAATGGTTCTTAGGAAAGCAGTTTTATTACATAGGCTGTAGTATGTTTGCTTGGCTGATTAGTCTCTGTCACTTAAAAATGCTTCTTGACTTGTGGCATTTGTACCCATAACCTTAAAAGATTCAAGAGAATTTTCCCATGGTAGTTGGATTGAAACTGGCATTTGAAGGATGTCTATAATGCAAAATTAAGTCCTCAAACTGTTGGTATTTATATATATTTGAAAACTTAAAAAGAATCAGTAGCATTTAGTACATCCACAATGTTGTGCAGCCACAGATTCCATCTTATTCCTGATTGTCATTATTACTCCAAAGTAAAACCCTTTAGGTGATTTCTCCCTGTTCTCCCTACTCTCTGACCCTTCAATCACCATTCTGAATTCTGTGTTTTTAAATGCTTTTTATTTAGAAATAATTTCAAACTTATGAAAAGTTACAAAATAAAAATAGTACAAAAGACATCTATTTGCATTTTATCCAGATTCACCTACTGTAAAATTTTTTAACCCTTTTGCCTCTTTCTTTAAATATGTAATTATTATATTTACACACTAATTATAGATATATATTCTTATATAATTATACCCATGTGTATAGATATATTATAAACCAATTTGAGAGTAGTCATTAGACCCCTGTGTGGTTTGGACAGATTCCCCTTTAGAACTGACTTGTCCTCTTCTATAGGCCACCAGGGCTGCATCTAAAGCACAGACGGGGCTATATCTCTCATACAATCAAAACCCAATAAAAACTCCTTTTTGCTTACAGAGTAATCTGCTTTGCATGGCATTCAGTCTGCTCCACACTCTGTCTTCGATCTCCTCTCCCACCTCTTCAGTTGCCCCTATTTCCTTGTCTGTCATTAGTTCTATCCATACTGACCTGCCTCTGATTGCCTGTGTTCTGCATTATTTTTCTGGAAAATTTTCCTGTAGATATGTCTGTCTCTGTCTCCTCGTTAGGTTCATCCATGGCTCAGCTTAAATGCATGTATTTGTGATGCAGTATGCTTCCCTGACCTCTTCCCCCAACACATAGAACTTGTAGCATAGGAACTAAAATCACGGATTCGTTTGGCTGAATCTGGGTCTGTATTCTTTAGCCATGTAGTTTTCATAAATTTCCTTGAGGTTTCTTCTGCTGCTTACCTGTAAGCTGTTAGTAATGATAGTACTCATCTCCTGAAGCTGTTCATAGTGTTAAATAAGATAACGCTTCTAGCTTCTAAGTGCCTAAAACGGTATGTGTGGTGTGCTAGTTGCTCAGTCATGTCCAACTGTTTGCTACCCTGTGGACTGTAGCCCGCCAGGCTCCTCTGCTATGGGATTTCCCAGGCGGGAGTACTGGAGTGGGTTGCCATTCCCTTCTCCAGGAGATCTTCCCGACCCAGGGGGAGAACCCAGGCCTCCTGCATTGCCCGCATATTCTATACCGTCTGAGCCACCAGTAAGACTCTGAAGAAGAAGACGTGAATTTGCTCAGTCGTGTCCCACTCTTTGCAGTCCTATAGACTGTAGCCTACCAGGCTCCTCCCTCTGTCCATGGACTTTTCAAGGTAAGAATACTGGAGTGGGTTGCCATTTCCTTTTCCCTAAAACAGTATAGAAGGTAGTAAGGCGTCAGTACTGTGTTAATTACAGATTTTTGCGGCACACAACTCAGTGTATTCTGATTTGTTGTTGTTTTTGTTCAGTCATTAAATCATGTCTGACTCTCTGCAACCCCATGGACTGTAGCCTGCCAGCCTCCTTTGTCCTTGTCCTGTGATTCCCCAGGCAAGGATACTAGAGTGGGTTGCCATTTCCTTCTCCAGGAAATCTTCCCGATGCAGGGACAGAACCAGCATCTCCTGCACTGGGAGACAGATTCTTTACCACTGAGCCACCTGCGAAGCCGATAGTCTGATTAGTTGTTTATGTATCTGTCAGTCTCCCATGGAAGACTATAAACTTCTTAATGGTTAAGACCTTGGTTTATTCATCTTTATACCTCCAGCTCAGGCTTCAGTAGAGTTCACTNTTCTTTACCACTGAGCCACCTGCGAAGCCGATAGTCTGATTAGTTGTTTATGTATCTGTCAGTCTCCCATGGAAGACTATAAACTTCTTAATGGTTAAGACCTTGGTTTATTCATCTTTATACCTCCAGCTCAGGCTTCAGTAGAGTTCACTCTTGGATAATAAACACTGCTGATTCTGTAGGTAAATGCGCTTCTGACAGAATAGGTTGTAAGAGGCATCTTGGACATAACATAAAGCAAAGGTGGAATCTGCATTGAGTCTTTAGCTCATAATTGCTTTTGTCATCTCAGCAAAGAAGAATTCTCATGTTTTTCTAGGGAAAAAATCAAGTGAAAGAGTAAGTTGCTTTCCAGGAAAAAAGAATACAATAGAAGCCTCTGTCATTTCAGCAGTTTACTGAAGGAAGACATTACACTTGGGATACTTCTGTTGGTTGAGATCATCCTTGAGGAAATAAAGGTAATTTCTAGGAAATGACTGTAATGCAGTGCAGGTAACAGACATTGTGAAGGAAACAGGTGACAAAGAGACAAAAATTCACAATAAGCTAATAGTACTTCAGAATCAGTTACTAAAATTAAAATTTATCATAGATGTACTTGTTAGCTAGGGTGCTGTAACAAGTTATCACAAACTAAATGGCTTAAACAACAGAAGTTTATTGTTCCACAGTCCTGAAGTCCTTGATCAAGGTGTCAGCAGGGTTGAATCCCTCTGAGGGCTGTGAGAAAGAATCGTGCCTCTTACCCAGCTTTTGGTGTTTTACTGGCGAACTTTGGTGTTCTTTGGCTTACAGATACATCGCCCTGGTCTTTGCCTTCATGTTCAAGGCTTTCTCCTTGTGTCTGTTTGAAATCCCCTTGTTTATGAGGACTTGTTGTGCTTGCGTTTAGTCACTCAGTCATGTCTGACTCTGCAACTCCATGGACTGTAACCCTGCTAGGCTCCTCTGTCTATGGGGATTCTCCAGGCGAAAATACTGGAGTGGATTGCCATGCCCTCCTACAGGGGATCTTCCCAACCCAGGGATCAAACCCAAGTCTCCCACATTGCAGGCAGGTTCTTGACCGTCTGAGCCATAAGGGCGCAAGTCCTTATATGGACACAAGTCATATTGGGTTAGGAGCCCAAACTGCTGCAGTATGACTTCGTCTTAACTACATCTGCAAATATCCTGTTGCTTTTGCTGTAGGTCACATTCTGAGATATCGGGGGTTAGGATTTCAACATATAAATTTTGGAGAGACATCATCAACCTTCAGCAAAGACGTTAGAGAATGTGTTTAAAGTTTATTAAAGGCAGAATTTCAATGTGTATGATTTTGTCCTTCTACTGGGCTTGTAATGGCATTGTTTTTATGCTGCTTTTTGGCACTTAGGTGTTGAGAACAAACACATTTAATGTTTCTCAACTTGTGTCTATAATACTTGCTATTCCTGTGCACTAGAGAAATTTTCTGTCTAAATAGATAGGTTTATGATTGCTTAGAGATCATGAACCTGAACTTTGCTGAAGCAGGCAGGTTTGCAAATTTTAGCAGTATTGACATTCCAAGAAAGAAGATAATGAATTCCAGCTTTCAGAAATTCAGATCTGATTATTAATGCAGAAGTTAATGGGGTTAATATAAAACTCACCAGAAGTAAAATATTTAGAACAACTGTAGAGCTATGATAGAATTTAGGGACTTGGGGAACATGCTATCCTTCTCTTAAGAAAAGATAATTAGGTCCAAAATAAAGAACCCTATATACTTAGTCCCTAAGCATAGACACAGGATGCTGGTTACATTATACTGTAAGATAAATTTGAAAATGCTTAGCTTCTTAGTGTGCCCAGTGGTAATGTACCTTAAAATTTGACCATAAGCTTTAAAACTGTCTCTTTCTTTCTTCTTCCTTTTTTTCCAACAAAGAAACAAATCTTCCCTATCTTCTCTGTTATTTCATCCTTTTCATTATGCCTTTATGAATGACTCCATTGTTTTACCTCCTTACATCTTGACCTATATAGAAAGTGTATAGGTGAGCCATATAGGGAATTGTGTTCTTTATGCAGAAAGAATGTTTCAAGAGTAAAATTTGTAGTTAGGAATTATATTAAATAGCTAAATAGAAAATAGCTTCTTTTAGCAAATAGTATTTGAGTTAACCTTGAGGAACTGTCAGTATCTAGCATTGTGCCTTGGGTAAAAGGAATTTATTAATATTGCCAACCTCCTTAACCTTATTAAAATTATCCTCTACTTAATATTTTTCTTGAAAATTAATATTTTTCTCTCTTACTATTATTAATAAAGAAATAGTCCTACCTAGAATGTGAACACAAAAAATGTCACAGGGACATAAGTTCTTAGAGAATTTAATTACTATGCCTGCAGTATCTTGTTCTCAGCATTTTTCAATTATCAACTTTAAAAAAATCTGTTATTTATGCTCTGTTTAGTTACTTTTATTTAACTCTTGAGTTTTGAACCAAAATAAGATAGCAAGTTGTTTTTATCTGTCCTCTCAGGAATCTTTTGGGTTGATGTATCTCTCATCATGAATAATTAAACAGTGTTGGATTATAAATTCCATAAAGAATGCAGTATTTCAGAGATCAGTATTTATTTCACAGAAGACAGATATATTGAGGAAGCAAATCTTCTAATTCTATATAAAGCTCACTTTCAAGTGTACAGTATAAGAAATTTTTCATGTAACGAGAAGTCCAAACCTCTGATAATCAAAGAGTCAGTAAGAGTCAGTAATAGAAATCTATTTATGGTCCAGTATCCTTCCTAGTATTAAGATCTATGAAAAATGTTAATGCTAGCTCTAAGTCTGTGAATTTAAACTGTTACAAAGTAAAAGAAATACTGAAAAGCTGTATTTATAATTACTGAAAATTGAGAATCTTTATTATCCTGGAAAGCATAGCAGGCCTTCCTAGAATAATGACAGAAAACTTCAAAGCAGACATTGCTTTCCCTGTTCATTTTGAATGTTGGCCATTGGGTTAAAAGGAGGGATGGTTTCCCCACTGTGGAAAACGAGCTTTGAAGTTCTGTAAATTCTAATTTGCAGAAAAGATGTTTATAATGAATTCAACTTCCTCTGCTTTGACCTTCAAATGTACACCTTGAATACCAGAAAGAAAAGAAAAATTATAAACTTGGGTGAAATAATTGCCACTTAAGGAATTTGAATCTTGAGTATGACTCCTCACATATAGTGATCCAACAGGGTCTCTTCCAGAAAACTCTCTCTCACCTCTCCCCTTCAGTTTGCCCACTGCCAATGGTCTGTTAATAGGAGTATTATATAATAAAATAATGGATTTCTCTTTGCATTGGGCAGTAATTCCTCATCTACTTTAAATGTGTGCATTCACTTTACAGTCCCCAAAGAATATCCTTAAGTCAGCTTCTCAGCATGTTCTTACTGGTCAGGAGGAGAAACCTGCTGTGTGCTCTGCAGCTGCCAGGATGCCAGCAGGCTAATAACACAGGGCTGCCTTTAACAAGGTGGCGAATCTCCTACCTCTGAAAATTAAGAATGTTGGTCTCTGCAGTAATTTGGCAGAGGGCTGCCTTTCCTTATAACATTTCTTCCAGGAGCAGCAGAAAAAGTGCCACTATTAGCTTCAAACCTAGAACAAAATAAAGGAAGGAAAAAATATATGGATAACTAGGCCAGGTCACTAGTGAAGTTTATAGTCCTGCGTATATTTTTTCTTCTCCTCCTCCTTCTCTCTCACTTTCCCTCCTCCTTCACCATTTTTTCCTGTTCAAGTTTAGTTTGTCTTCTTTCAGAGTTTTAGAACCACCGTTAGCTAGTATGAGATAGAATCTTTAGTACTTGACAAAAGAAATGATCTTTCTTTTACTTGAAAACAAATTAAATAAACCTGAGTCGGGAACTGATTGAACAAATTGTTCTGGAATTCTTGCATGGCAAACATGCCATGTACTCTCTGAAATGCTACATAATCCTAAAAAATTAATTCCAATTTATTTCTTAAAAATACCTATGCATTTATAGATATGTCCAGTTAGGATACACATAGATAATACAGATTCAGATACATGCACACACACATATATGTAAATTACGTACACATACAAATATGCAGCATTTAAATGAAATGTAAGAACAGAACAGAAAAACAAGAAATCATCTTGCTAATGTTTTAAAAGTCATTATATGTAATTTGAGATATATATATATATACACACACACACACACACACACACACACACACACAATGATAGCCACAATTTTCTCTGGTTATTTAAGCATAAAATATATGATAAAATATATGTATTTTTTATTATATGTTCTCATGAAATGGCAGAAGTTAAGTATAGCAAGTTAACATGGTTTCTGATATTTTGATATTATATGTAAACTAAAAATAGTTTTCAAATTATCTTAAGTGCAGAATGAAATTTACTGAAATAGTTACACCCTGGCTAATCAGTTTTCCAAAAATGAACAAATAATAATGATACTTGATTTTTTACTAGTTAGAATTTCAAATCACACCTCTATAATCACTAAAATTTATGAAAAATAGAATATAGTTGCAAAGTAATGTTACTGCAACAACTTGTGTTAGTGTAGTCAATGTTATCTATATATGTAAAAAGTTACATATATAATGTTTAAAAAATTTTCTTAAATCATTCCATTGTTTCCTGATTAATAAAAGCCTTATGAGATAACCATAATCTGTGTGTATGCAAGTGTATACATACATGCCTGAACACATACATACATACATATATATATATTATTACTTAGCATCTGATTAGTCAACTCTCTTACCTGCCATTTATATGTAGAGTTATTTTTATTTCCAACATGTCACCAGTGTGTATGAATTAGAATCAGCTGATCAAAAGCAAAATATCTCATATGATTTACAAGTCTGACTCATTAGAGCAAACCTTTGGGGAGCAAGTACTATAGCAAGTACTATATCTTGTCCAGCACTGAATCCCCAGATCCTTACATGATGTTTGATGTAGTGGGAATCTAATAAATATTTGTAGCATGCATTAATGAATGATTGATTTACTTAGTGAACAATTATTATTAATCATTCTTCAAGTGTGTGTTTTATCTTTTCTGACTAAGCCCATTACTCTTAGCAAGATTTATAAAATTGGAAAGTGATATAAATAGTTTAATCTTTGCATCTGGATAAGTTTCTAAAAGAGATCAACTGGTAAATGTTGTTAGAAATCAGTTAACTGGATCCATTTACTAAGTAAACAAGCCTTGTGCCTTAAAAGAATTGGCGTCTATTCCAGCTAATGGGATGAAAGGAAGGAAGAGAGTCATTTTCTACTCTGAGAAATTAGTGAAGTCGGCATGGTGTTATGATATTTTATGACTGTAGTTCTCTGCCTCCGGTGCCTCATAAATATTGATTACTTGAGAAGAGAGTGAGATAAACTGGAGAATTACCTAAGGAGAAGGCCAAGAAGAGAACAAAACCCCATGTGGCAGGAAGACATAATTCAACTGAAAGCAAGTGGATGTCTCCCTTTGACCAGCAGAACAGGGACTTTGTCCTCTAGAGACAGAGACAGTAGTAATGCTGTAAGTTGAAAATGGGTTTTCAGGCAGGTATTAGCAAAAAGTCCAAATTTTATAATCTACATAAAATGATTTTTCTTCTATTAACCTGTATATGAAGGGAAAGTTTGGATATTCTTCAGTGTAACTTTTAGAAGGTAAAACCATTAGGTAAGATAACCACATACATATTGTGAATCAGTTTATCAACTCTTTGAAAACTGCTCTAAAAACTGGTGTGTGTATGTGTGTGTGTGTGTGTGTGTGTGTGTGTGTGTGTATTTTGGTGTTTGTGAGCTTTCTTGATACTGGAGTAGGAATTCCAGGAAGAATAAATAAATAGCATGGGTACAGCCCTAGAGACATATGAGAATATGGAGCATTTTATGAAACTCTATAATTAATAGGTGTCATAGATTGTGAAAATGGAGTGAAGAAACAAGAAGGACCCTAAGATGAAGGGTCTGGTGTGCTAACATAAAGAATCTATACCTTATCCATCACTAAACTGGAGTGGAAAACTAAAGTTGTATTTTGAAAGGTCATTCTGACATCTCTATAGAGTATGAGTGGATAGGGTTTTATCAAAGATAGGGAGACCAGTAATAGGATATTTCAGTATACTAGAAGAGATAGAAAATTTGTTTACTTGCATGTAGAAGGTAGCTTTCATAAGTATTGATTATAGATTGATTATGAGTTGGAGAAAGAGAGAAGAATCTAAGGTTAACTTGAATCAAGGTCATTGTGGGGGCAGTTGAATGGATGATAGTGACATTGACCAAGAAAAGGAGGGGAGAAGGAAGAACAGAGGAGAATGTGACTAATTCATATTTTGTTGAGGTTGAGGTTATCTGTAATATCTGAATGAAATGAGCATTGGCAACCATTTGTACATATGGCTCAGAATTCAGAAAGAAGATCTGGACTAGAAATATGGACATGGGTGGTGTCATTTACATATAATTGGTAGGTAAAGCTGTGAAAAGTGAGATGAAGCCAAGAATTAAAATAATAATATCCCTAAGAATACATTTAAGGGATAGGCATGGAAACAGATGCCCTGTAGGAATCTGAGATTGAATAATGAAAGAGGAAAAGCAAAGAGAATGGACCTTGAAGCCAAAGGAAGGGTAAGTTTCAAGGAGTTAGTAATCTATAATGTCATGTGTTGGAGATAGACCACGTAAAACAAAGACAGAAAAATGAAAATTGGATTTGGAAAAGAGTATATCAATTTTAACTCTTGCATATTGCATTTCAACAGAGTAAATAGGGCTAAAACCTTTTGCTAAAGTGGATGAAACAAGTATAGACTATTCTTTCAAGAAGCTTAATTGTGAAAGAAAGTAGACAGAGATGGAAGTTAATAGAGCAGGATATGCCATGGAATCTGTCTTTGTTATGTGAAAAAATAAAATGAAGGCTGTGATGGAATGAGTTGGTGAAGCAAAGTTTCTGAAATGATGAAAGGAAATCTTTGGTAAGAATGAAGATGAAGGAGGTAAGAAAATATAGGAGGGAGACAGAGAGGAAGTGGAAGAGGGAGGAGATAGAACTGATACATATTTTAAAATACCAACTCAAAATATCACAAGCAAAAAGGCAATTGATTGATTCTCATCCTTGTGGGAATCAGGGGTAAAACTGACTTCCATAAAGTTAGAACCAGAGGATCAAAATCATTGCAGCTAGCTGTGACAATCACAGTCCTTCATGGTGCTGGTTTAATTCTGCCCACAAGCTTTTTGTGTGTTATTAGTTTGGTGGTCTCTGGGAGATGCAGATTTCACTCCTTCCATTTTAGCAACCTCTAGGGCAAAGATTCTTCTGCTCTCAGTGTTGAAATATCAATCCAGAGAAGTTCTCTGCTTGACTTTTCCTGGCCATGTGCCAGAAAAAAGGTGGGGCATTACAGACAAAGGTGGGGGTGGGGAACAGGCTTGATAGCCTAGTCACCGTGGGGATGGAACTGGGATGGGGGAGGAACCATCAAAATTATCTGGGACGAGGAAGAAAAATCAGCTGTCCTCAAAAAGAAGAAGATTTGATAAGACTTGAGAAAGGGCTTACTGTTGAGGGAGTAAGCACACAATCATCTTTATTTTTATCTTTTGGTGTGCATGTGTGTGAAGTAGAAAAAGATGTTATAAAAGTGAGAAGAATTGGAGTCAAATAGGAGACTTGCAGACAGTGATAGAGATTTGCAACTGTCATTGAAGAAAACTGGAAAGAAATCTGACCCGAATATGTAAAGCAATGGACAATTTGTAGGGCGTTTCTGATATAAGACAGTTGAAAAGTTGCTAGATTTGGTTCAGAGGGATTGGAGTATATTCTAGTGCTGTCATATATTTGTGTGTTTAGGCGACTCCTCTTCTCTGACCCTCTATTATTTTCTTTTTTTTTTTTTTTCATTTGTGCAAATGAAATGTGCAAAGCACATGAATCCTGGGGCTGACCACAAACTGTATATTGCATTATGGATTTGCAGACTCAGATGAATGACATTAAAGTGATAGGAGACAATGCATAACTTGCTTCTCTTGGAAAAGAAATGAATGATGGGTCTCTATTTGACATTAATATTTAACTTTCACTGAACAGACAATGTGAAAATAAAGTTCACTTTCCTTTCTCTAGTTTTGAAATATTTTTTAAATGAACATGTTATATTGGTGATGCTCTGCACATATGTGTTCAGATCTGAATAAACCAATGGAAAATATAAGAAGAATAGGTCCAAGATGTTACTCATGGGACCTGGATAGATACTAAGATTTATAGCAATTACTTTCAATGTCTCATTACATAATTACCCAATCAAGGACATCAACAGGATTTAGTCTGATTAGGTTGGTAGTAAGTGTGGTAAATTTTCTAATTTATCAATAGGAAATCTCTGGATAATTTGGCTAGGTGATAGTTCTAGCTTTTTAATTATTCAACTTAATTAGTCAATCACTTATCTAGGTCTCTAAGCTCTTTCAGTAAATGTTACTTGAATTTAGTAACTGCAGAGTCTTTGAAACTAAGCTGCAACAAAATTCTAAAATGTTTAGTTAATTTGTTCATCACTATAAGTAAAATAAAATCAATCGGGTATTAAGTAGTTAGTATTTCATGAGCTCAGTGAGTTTGTATGTGTGCGTGGGTACATGTGTAGGTGTGTGTGTACACAAACCCTTATACCCTACTTATTGTGACAGGTACTCTTATAAATATTTCACATGTATTAACTCATTGAAATCTTCACCAACATGCCTGGAGGTAGATATTTGTGTTATTATTATTAGTCTGGTGGTAACATTCTGATTTCTCAGATGAGGAAATTAAGACAGAAAAAGCTGGTGTTCAAACCAAGGTAGTCCAGCTACAGAATCCATGCTCCCAATGATAAAATGATTATGATCTAAGTATTTGCTATTTTAGAGACGTTTTGTACACAGAATTTTATTTTTTTCCAGAATTACTATTTTCAAGTGATGATTCATAACAGCTACTGAAATATTTGTAGTAAGTGCCTACTATTTAAAATAGCATTTATTTTTTTNCAATGATAAAATGATTATGATCTAAGTATTTGCTATTTTAGAGACGTTTTGTACACAGAATTTTATTTTTTTCCAGAATTACTATTTTCAAGTGATGATTCATAACAGCTACTGAAATATTTGTAGTAAGTGCCTACTATTTAAAATAGCATTTATTTTTTTCTGACTATAATGTAATGTGAATCATCATGGAAAAATTAAAAAAAATATTACATATAAACTGTCATGCAGAGCTATGAACTGTTATCATTTAGTCTATTTTCTTCTGACCTTCTTAGTAAGACATTAAGTTTTTGTTTTGCAAATTTTAAGTAAATTTCACCTTTTTCATTTAACTTAAGTAGATGGGGAGTGCATATTTTCCTAAATTTCTACGTATTCTTTAAATTAGGTAAGTTTTTGGATAAAACATTTTTATATAAGTGTATCATGATATATCACTTGTCTTGTATTGTTGGGTACTTTGTGAATAATCCAGTATTTTATTTACTTAAATATTAATGTGATGATAATTGTTACACATTTTAGAAAATTTGTAAAGGTATTTACTTAGATGTTGAATTGCTCCTTAAAGTATATGAAGGTTTTAAGGCTCTTTCAAAGACATTCCCAAATTTCTCTCGAGGAATATTATTATGTCAGTTTACATTCTCACCAGCAGAGTGTGAAAGTACCCATCACATCACACCCTCACTAGCATGAATATTTTCATTTAAAAAAACTTTGGCAGTTTGATAAGTAACAAAATTACATTTCATTGGTACTTTAATTTTCGCTTCTATGATAGTAATAAAATAAAGCATTTTTATGTCTCATGAATTGCTGACATCTTTTATTATTTATCTCTCTCTCATCAATTTACACGTAGTGACTTTGTTTTCCAGAACCTCTCCACTATTTCTAAATTGTAATGGGTCTTCCCCTTTTGTTTGTGGTAGAGTTTGTTGTATTTCACATGTGTGTAATCAAATAAAGTGGTCCTTTATGTGTTAGTTTCAATTCTGATGGCACATATGGAAACATCTTCACTCTTAGATTATACTAATCTGTATATATTACTAGTGCTTTTATATTTTCATTTTTAGAATTAAACTTTAATATGCCCCCATTTCTCTTTTATATAAATCTGAAGAGGAGCTCATTTCTTTCAAAGTAAGTTCAAAGTACTTTTGAAATTACTAATTTGACATGCAATACAAATGTTTTAATATACTTGATTTTTTTTTCCCCCCAGTGTAGATTTTACCTGTGTCTTTTGCTTTTGGTCATCTAATCATTTGTATTCCTAACACTATCCCCTCCATCTCTATACCTCTAATGCACTATCAAAATTTTCCTGGATATAGGTTTTTACTTTCTAAGTGAATTATAGGAATGTTTTTCTGCTTCTTCACAATATCATGTAGGGATTTCAATAAAAAAAATTGTAAACCCCTTGGTATTTTGAATCCCTAGGTAAAGTGGTCATGGGGTAGTCACTCTTCTCGTCTTCCTCCATTTCTTTTCCCTTGGGCATGTGCCTACTCTCACAGATAATCCTTATGGTGACGGCTGAGATGATAGCCCCTGTTAGCCCCAGGGAGCCAGGGAGTGAAGGGGAGTGGGTGAACCATAGGAAGGAGTGTCAGTCGCTAAGTAGTATCCAAGTCTTTGCAACCCCGCGTGGACTGTAGCCCGCCAGGCTCCTCTGTCCACAGAATTCTCCAGGCAAGCCTACTGGAGTGGGTTGCCATTTCCTACTCCAGGGAACCTTCCCTACTCAGGGACTAAACCTGGGTCTCCCACATGGCGGGCAGATTTCCTTACCCTCTGAGCCACCAGGAAAGTAGAGCCCCATAGGGAGTAGAGTGAGGCCCAAAGAACACAAAATAATAGAAAGTCTATCTTGTACAAGAAGATAAATCCTAGGATCAAAGCCTCTCTATTTGACTCTGAGGAGAAGCAGCATTAGGGGAAAGCATCAGAATATGTGAAACAAAATCTCATTTTTATTTTCACTCTTAGCTAACTGAATTTTAACATTTCTTTAAATAATGAACATGTTAATAGGTATTATCACAGTACATATCTCAGATGTTTTCAATGACTCTCCCAAATGTTTTCATGCCGCTTATAGAGATATATATCTCAAGTATTATTTCTGCTTACTGTTATTTTGAATTTACAGAAGTTCTAGTCTTGTTGCCATCACAGTTAATGCTTTATTTTTTCAAAAGCACACATAATGCTATCCCATAAATACAAAAAAATATTTTGATGGTTGAATTTCAATTTAATTTCTTTGTAATGCTATGTTAATGGGTATTTTGAGATGAGGTTTATAGGTTCCAGCAAACTGTCAAAGGGGCTCATGGCATACAAAAACTAAGAACTTTAGATTGTAATTATCAGTTAGTGATTTGGAGTGAAAGTTGTGGAGAAAACATTTCATAAGTCTCTTTAGTACTCCTTCTATTTTTTTATTCCTTCACATACGCAGGCTCTGTATCACTCAGATGTACTTCTTAGATACTGAAGAAGAGCTGATCACTGCAGCTCTCAGAACAGGCATTATGTGGTTCAAGGCAATGGCGGAAAAGAGGCAAGAGTATAATGCTAATTGTTCTTTACTCTTTTATCCTTCAGTGCTCATGAATGACTGGCTGTCTCTTGCTTAAGATGCATACCTGAGCAATTCAGTCCTCTTCAGTTTTGGAGTTTCTGTTTTCTCAGTTTCTTTTCACATAAGTCAACTTTTGTCTGATTTATCCTAGTATAACTAATTTGCATATTTCATTAATTTTTGTTCAAATAGAATTTCCTTCTTTTTAATGATATCAAATTTTAATTTCTAATGTCTTAAGTTAGACTTTTACTTAGTTTTTTAAATCTACCTTCATTTTTAGTTATTTCAAATTTTAATTTCCAATGTCTTGTTAGACTTGCTTAGTTTTTTAAAATCTTTTTTCTTTTCCAATATATGCATTTAAGCTTATGAATAATCCTCTGAATACTGTTCTAGGTGTATCCTAGAAAACATGTACTGTTCTTGCTACTATTTGAGATCTCTATATTTACTAATTACCTTTGTGGTAGTTTCTTTGACCCATGAATTATTTAAAAGTATATTTATGAATTTTCAGACTATGATATGGAATAGTTAAATATGTGTTATTTGGCTGCAGTGTGGTTTGTATATCATTTCTTTGGCAGTAATGACTTTGTGTGGTCATGGTTTGTAGATGTTCTATGCTTTTTTGAAATAATACTAATTTACTAGCTGATCTGGCTAGAATTTTATAATTATTTATTGTATATCATTATTTGTCTTTCCCAAATCCTCTAAATCCTAGCTTTATTTGTTTGCTTTGTCTGCCAGATATTAAGATATCTCTGTTAAAATTGCCAAATTAAATGTTTGTTTTTGTTGATTTCTTATAATCTACTCAAAGTTTACACTGGGAAGATATAGGAGGAATATTATTATGTCTTCCTAGTGAAGTTTTCTTTATCATTATGTAATTAATTATTCATTTTGATGCTAACATTTCTTTTTGTCACAAACTGTATTTTCTCTGAAATCAGTATAATTACAGCAGTTTTCCTGAGTATTTGTTCAGTTTGTTCTTTTTTATTACTTTCTTTTATACTTTCTGTTATTATGGTTTAGTAATTTCTTTTTTTAAACAATATAGAGTTTATTAGAAATAAACTTTAACTCTATACAGTCATTTAAAATAAATTCTAAGAGTTTCAGTCTCATCTAAACTGATGGGGTTATTTAATGTGTACTCATTATAAATACTGATCCCATTTTAATTTCTTTTTTATATGCTTCCTAATTGCTAGTTTTTGTTTTATTTTGTTGTTTTGTGGGTGAGTTTTTTGCTTTTTCATTCTCTTTCATGTCTTCTATTTGATAAAACTTTTGTTCTATTTTGTATGTTTTGTATTCTGCTTTTCAGTATTATACTTAAATGAAACATTTTTTTTTTCTTATCGAAACAGTGCCTGACATTGAACAATAATTGTACCTTTCTAAAGTCTGACACTGTTTGCACTGTTTCCCCGTCTATTTGCCATGAAGTGATGGGACCAGATGCCATGATCTTAGTTTTCTGAATGTTGAGCTTTAAGCCAACTTTTCACTCTCCTCTT
Source organism: Oreotragus oreotragus (assembly GCA_006410675.1). NCBI lineage: Eukaryota > Metazoa > Chordata > Mammalia > Artiodactyla > Bovidae > Oreotragus > Oreotragus oreotragus. Next base: position 13,748 of record SJYX01017727.1, on the reverse strand, counting down.
TCACTTTTATCAAGAGGCTTTTGAGTTCCTCATCACTTTCTGCCATAAAGGTGGTGTCATCTGCAAATCTGAGGTTATTGATATTCCTCCCGGCAATCTTGATTCCAGCTTGTGCTTCTTCCAGCCCAGCGTTTCTCATGATGTACTCTGCATATAAGTTAAATAATCAGGGAAATAGATGGGGAAACAGTGGAAACAGTGTCAGACTTTATTTTTTGGGGCTCCAAAATCACTGCAGATGGTGACTGCAGCCATGAAATTAAAAGACCCTTATTCCTTGGAAGGAAAGTTATAACCAACCTAGATAGCATATTGAAAAGCAGAGACATTACTTTGCCGATAAAGGTCCATCTAGTCAAGGTTATGGTTTTTCCAGTGGTCATGTATGGATGTGAGAGTTGAACTGTGAAGAAGGCTAAGCACCAAAGAATCGATGCTTTTGAACTGTGGTGTTGCAGAAGACTCTTGAGAGTCCCTTGAACTGCAAGGAGATCAAACCAGTCCATTCTAAAGGAGATCAGTCCTGGGTGTTTGGAAGCAGTGATGCTAAAGCTGAAACTCCAGTACTTTGGCCACTTCATGCGAAGAGTTGAGTCACTGGAAAAGACTCTGATGTTGGGAGGGATTGGGGGCAGGAGGAGAAGGGGACGACCGAGGATGAGATGGCTGGATGGCATAACTGTCTCGATGGACGTGAGTTTGAGTGAACTCTGGGAGTTGGTGATGGACAGGGAGGCCTGGCATGCTGCGGTTCATGGGGTCACAGAGTCGGACATGACTGAGTGACTGAACTGAACTGAACTGAACAGGATAAAATCTCAGAATGCTGTTTACCTTTAATGATGATTAAAAGTGACATGAATGCTATGTCACCATTTTTTTATTATTGTTTTAACTTTTTTTGGATTTCAACCTCTTTTGACACATACAGAAAAGTTGGACATGACTTAGAGACTAAACAACAATATATATGTTTGTATGAGTCAATTCAGCAATGTTTAAATGCAGAAAGAATTAAAAGTTATAAATGATAGCAGTTTGTTGCCTTAAGGATGTGCCATAGATTAGGATGCTTTCTAGCTAAGGTTAAAATTGGTGTGCATATCTATGGTTCATGTTTCTATTAAAATTATTACATTATAAAGATATTAGAATATAGTAATTAAGCAATCACAATTACATAATAAGAAATAAAGTAGGCTATTTTATTAACAAGTAGGATATTTTATAAGCATTTAAAAATTATTTATTTATTTATGGCTGAGCTGCGTCTTTGTTGCCCTGTGCACTCTTTTTAGTTGTGGCTGTGGGTGAGGGTGCTGCTCTGTAGTGGTGGTATGTGGGCTTCTCCATGGAATCACTTCTCGTGTTGTGGAGCATAGGCTCTAGGGCCCGTGGGCCCCAGTAGTTGAGGTGTACAGGATTAGTTGTCCCAGGCATGTGGGATATTCAGAAACCAAGAATGGAACCAATGTCCCCTCCATTGGCAGGCAAATTCTTAACCACTGGACCACCAGAGAAGTCCATGGGAAAATAAACATACTGGACTAGAATCTGTTACAAGTGCAATAGAGTTGTCCCTTCATATCCATTGATTCTGCATTCTTGGATTTAAGCAACCTCAAATCAAAAATACATGGAAAAAAATTCCATAAAGTTCTAAAAAGCAAGACTTGAATTTGCTGTGTGCTGGTGGTTACATTTAAATTGTATTTATAACTATTTACATAGCATTTGTATTGTTTTCTGGGCTCCAAAATCACTGCAGATGGTGATTGCAGCCATGAAATTAAAAGATGCTTACTCCTTGGAAGGAAAGTTTATGACCAACCTAGACAGCATATTAAAAAGCAGAGACATTACTTGGCCAACAAAGGTCCGTCTAGTCAAGGCTATGGTTTTTCCAGTGGTCATGTATGGATGTGAGAGTTGGACTGTGAAGAAAGCTGAGTGCCAAAGAATTGATGCTTTTGAACTATGGTGTTGGAGAAGACTCTTGAGAGTCCCTTGGACTGTGAGGAGATCCAGCCAGTCCATCCATAGGGAGATCAGTCGTGGGTGTTCATTGGAAGGACTGATGCTGAATCTGAAACTCCAGTATTTTGGCCACCTCATGTGAAGAGTTGACTCATTAGAAAAGACTCTGATGCTGGGAAAGATTGAGGGCAGGAGGAGAAGGAGATGACAGAGGATGAGATGGCTGGATGGTATCACTGACTCGATGGACATGAGTTTGGGTAAACTCTGGGAGTTGATGATGGACAGGGNTATTTTGGCCACCTCATGCGAAGAGTTGACTCATTAGAAAAGACTCTGATGCTGGGAAAGATTGAGGGCAGGAGGAGAAGGAGATGACAGAGGATGAGATGGCTGGATGGTATCACTGACTCGATGGACATGAGTTTGGGTAAACTCTGGGAGTTGATGATGGACAGGGAGGCCTGGTGTGCTGCAGTCCATGGGGTTGCAGAGTTGGACATGACTGAACGACTGAACTGAACTGTATTGTATTGGCATCATAAGTAATCTAGAGATGATTTCAAGTATACTAGAGGTCATATGTGAATTATATGCAAATACTATGACTTTTTATATAAGGGACCTAAGCATCCTTGGATTTTGGTATGGGGAAGCTGCAAGGGATGATCCTGGAACGAATCCCTTGTGAGTACCAGGGGTGATTGCAATTCATTGCATCAGAGGGCCAATAGAAAAGTAGAACAAGTGGAAATATATAAAAGAATAATGAATCGGTAATCTTTGATTTATCTTCACTGAATTATTAAAAAAATGATATGTGAATAAATTGGTTTTAAGGCATTGAGCAACTAGGCAACAAGAATAGTATCTCTTCAAATTTGCTGTTGGTAGTATGCCAAGAGTCAAAACATGACTGAGCGACTTACCTTTCACTTTTCACTTTCATGCATTGGAGCAGGAAATGGCAACCCACTCCAGTGTTCTTTGGAGAAGGAAATGGCAATCCACTCCAGTACTGTTGCCTGGAAAATCCCATGGACAGAGGAGCCTGGTAGACTACAGTCCATGGGGTCGCAAAGAGTCGAACACAACTGTGCAACTTCACTCATAAGTATTCCTAAGTGAATATGGAGAAATATTGTGTTTCAGACTTGAAGGAACCTTAGACATAATCTTGTCTAACTTGCTTTTTAATGTGGTGAGTAAGCAGAGGCACAGACAGATAGTGGTAGAATGAGGACTGGGATTCAGAACCCTGACTACCATTTCTGGGAACTTTCAAATCTACAACAATGTCTATTTTTTAAAAATATCATAATTAGCACCAAGATAATGTTAGGAAAACCACTGACCAACATTTCCCACCTTGGTCAGGCAAGACAGTAACCATTTGCACAAATTATCTTACATCAGGAGGTCCTGGTAAGGAATGTGGAACTAACAAGCTACCACCAAACTGAAGAATTTATGAAAGGTCAAAAGGAGAGAGGAAGCTCCAGTCCATATGTCCTATCAATCTCCCAGAATCCTTCTCATAGGAAGCCACCTTGGGTGAGCCACGTGTGCACAACCAGGAAGGATCCTGAGTTAGAGTGATTGGCCAGAGAGAGCCCAGAAACTAACCCCCTCCCCGCAAAACCCGAGACTTTGAGCTACATGCCAGAGCAGTTCTCCTGGGTTCCCTTACTCTGTTGTTCCCTGCCCGGCATCCACTCCCAACACAGTCTCTTGCTTTGTCAGCATGTGTCTCCTTACACAATTTATTTCCAAGTGTTAGACAACAGCTGACTCTTTGGTCCTGGATGGGATCCCCCTTCATGCAGCAATAATGTTTATTCTATTCAAGAAATGCTTTTCTGGACTATGAGATGTATATCTATGTGGACATACTTATCCTAGGCATTGTACCAGGAGTTGGGGCTATAGACCAGTTCCCTACTTTCTTCTGAGAACCAAGATTATTTGTGTTAGCACGACTTAGTAACCCTGTGTTCCAGGAAATTCTTAACTTAGAAGAGAAAACTGCCATTTGATGGAGAACTTTATTGTTTGCTTCAGGAAATTCTTGTAAGTTAGTTTATCCGGGTCAGTAATCTGCTCATCTCAGCTATTAGCCCTTGAATTAGAAAATAGGCTGTTTATCAAGATTCCTGTGCAGACTCTCATCTCATTTGTCCACCAATCTAAAATTATTATGTCAGCAAAGTTTGCCCAGTTCCAGGCAATTCCCTGCCATGAAAAACATGTTTTAAATGTTTTGATCCCAGTCCCCCTCATATCCTCCTTCTGAGAAACTATGATTTTGTCAAAATGCTCTTTTCTATGTTGAATAAATCTAACACTTGCCTTTTTCTGATCAAAACATTTTTTGTTGTTGGTATTTCTGAGGTGGTAACTGTGGATACATTCTACAGGAGGACAGGATGTAAGAATGAGGAATATATATTTATCATGATCTGTTTGGGTATAGCAGAGACCTTCACTTGTCACATTCTTTAGCAACGTATTTGCCCTGAAAATGTTTGGCTGCCTGTTCCTTTACAAATTTGTTAAGCATACATAGGTTTTTAATTGGATAAACTAATTTTTAAAAATCTACTCTTCAGTGCATATTTAGTACTGGATATTCTGCTCTCTAATTCTGAAAGTTTGGTGCCAAAATTCATAGAAGAATGTAGAAATGCATGACTCTGAACACAAGTGAAAGAAAGGCAGTCATCGGAGGAACAATTCCAGAAGGCCACAGGACATTATCTCAAAGCATTGATAGATGTGAAGGTTTGTGACTTTATGTGATTCTAAAAATTATTGTTTTTATTGATTTTGCTTAGAGTTTACATCACTGTTTTCTCTAAATAGCCTTTTTATGTAAAATTCTGCCCCCTCTCATCACCCCATTGAAAATACTATCTGCAGCATGAAATATAGTAACCACAAGCAATAAAATACCAAGGGCAGGATTTACAGGACCCTAAGTTGGTCACCCATCACTTCATGGGAAATAGATGGGGAAACAGTGGGAACAGTGTCAGGCTTTTTTTGTGGGGGGGGCTTCAAAATCACTGCAGATGGTGATTACAGCCATGAAATCAAAAGACGCTTACTCCTTGGAAGAAAAGTTATTGCATAGGCTCTAGGGCCCGTGGGCCCCAGTAGTTGAGGTGTACAGGATTAGTTGTCCCAGGCATGTGGGATATTCAGAAACCAAGAATGGAACCAATGTCCCCTCCATTGGCAGGCAAATTCTTAACCACTGGACCACCAGAGAAGTCCATGGGAAAATAAACATACTGGACTAGAATCTGTTACAAGTGCAATAGAGTTGTCCCTTCATATCCATTGATTCTGCATTCTTGGATTTAAGCAACCTCAAATCAAAAATACATGGAAAAAAATTCCATAAAGTTCTAAAAAGCAAGACTTGAATTTGCTGTGTGCTGGTGGTTACATTTAAATTGTATTTATAACTATTTACATAGCATTTGTATTGTTTTCTGGGCTCCAAAATCACTGCAGATGGTGATTGCAGCCATGAAATTAAAAGATGCTTACTCCTTGGAAGGAAAGTTTATGACCAACCTAGACAGCATATTAAAAAGCAGAGACATTACTTGGCCAACAAAGGTCCGTCTAGTCAAGGCTATGGTTTTTCCAGTGGTCATGTATGGATGTGAGAGTTGGACTGTGAAGAAAGCTGAGTGCCAAAGAATTGATGCTTTTGAACTATGGTGTTGGAGAAGACTCTTGAGAGTCCCTTGGACTGTGAGGAGATCCAGCCAGTCCATCCATAGGGAGATCAGTCGTGGGTGTTCATTGGAAGGACTGATGCTGAATCTGAAACTCCAGTATTTTGGCCACCTCATGTGAAGAGTTGACTCATTAGAAAAGACTCTGATGCTGGGAAAGATTGAGGGCAGGAGGAGAAGGAGATGACAGAGGATGAGATGGCTGGATGGTATCACTGACTCGATGGACATGAGTTTGGGTAAACTCTGGGAGTTGATGATGGACAGGGAGGCCTGGTGTGCTGCAGTCCATGGGGTTGCAGAGTTGGACATGACTGAACGACTGAACTGAACTGTATTGTATTGGCATCATAAGTAATCTAGAGATGATTTCAAGTATACTAGAGGTCATATGTGAATTATATGCAAATACTATGACTTTTTATATAAGGGACCTAAGCATCCTTGGATTTTGGTATGGGGAAGCTGCAAGGGATGATCCTGGAACGAATCCCTTGTGAGTACCAGGGGTGATTGCAATTCATTGCATCAGAGGGCCAATAGAAAAGTAGAACAAGTGGAAATATATAAAAGAATAATGAATCGGTAATCTTTGATTTATCTTCACTGAATTATTAAAAAAATGATATGTGAATAAATTGGTTTTAAGGCATTGAGCAACTAGGCAACAAGAATAGTATCTCTTCAAATTTGCTGTTGGTAGTATGCCAAGAGTCAAAACATGACTGAGCGACTTACCTTTCACTTTTCACTTTCATGCATTGGAGCAGGAAATGGCAACCCACTCCAGTGTTCTTGCCGGGAGAATCCCAGGGACGGGGGAGCCTGGTGGGCTGCTGTCTATGGGGTCACACAGAGTCAGACACAACTGAAGTGACTTAGCAGTAGCAGCAGCAGTAAAATGCAGTTTTGTTCTTTTTTGTTTGTTTGTTTTTTTAATACACTCATGCCTCTCATTTTTAAATTTTGGAGAGATAAGTAAACTACCTGAGAAGGTGATATCAGCTCACATAAAATATTCAAACAATATGAATGTAAACTATAGACTACTATGCATAATCATTATTTCTTGAGATTTTGTTCAAACTTATTTCTCTCTGACAGTTACATAGTCTTTTGGTTTATTTTATAAAAATAATGGAGTAAAATAAACATAGTATTCTCCATATTTGGGAATTTAATTTTACTAGTGCAACTCTCTACCTTGGGTTTAAAATATGAAATACTGATATTATAACATGACAATTACAAATGTCTTCCTAAGAGTCCTGGTAGAAAGAACTTTCTGGATTTTTGAGTCTATCATACAGCTGCAGGTCATTGTCAGACATTTTATATCAATAAATATTTCTTAGTAAAAAAAAAATGAGAGCTCCACTTATTGAGTTTATATTATATGTCATATTCTGTACTAAAGTTTTACATATAGTGAATTTCATTTATTCCTCAATATATGCCTGTAGAGTGTTATCAACCCCATTTTACAAATGAAGAAATTGAAGTTCAGCAACATTAAATATCATGCCCCAGGTTACACAGCTGTTGAGTCACTTGTCTGAGAATTCAATCCAAGCGTGTTTATGAGGTATGAACCACAGTCTCTGCCTTCTGGATATGTGCCGTGTTTTGCCTTTGTAGTGAAGGAATTCATTCTTACATGCTTCCTGGTTCAAAGAATATAAAATGGCTTCATTTCGGCATTTAATAACAGATTGCAATTTGTGCTTATTAGGTGAAACTGCTAATAAAAATGGGAATCAGTTAATCAACAGTTTCAGTGTGTACTCTTGTCTGTTGCAAATACATATGGACTGAATGATGTAGTTGAGTTAATTTATGTACGTCATATTATAAAGCTGACATTTTAAGTATATATATATATATATATAGCCCAGTGTTTCCTTGGGCTTCATACTTTTATTTTTAAACTTTTTTTGGAAAGTTTCTAAATATTTATAAAATTTGAAGGAAATTACAGTAACGTTCTATATAGTCACTGCCTCATATTCAAAATTACTACATTTCACCCTATCAAATGATTGTTGTGTAGAATGTTCTACAGCGTTGACTTGTCTGTTTGGTTCTTTGTATTTTTTTTAACTTGTTTTTCCAATTGTTTTGTGTCTTTGCCAGTATTTAGTGTTGCTAGATGGGGATGTATATGTTTTGGTATTTTGCTCTTGTTTAGCTTTAACCATTCTGGTCAGTGTAGACTTATAGTGACATCTTACTTTGTTTTTACTTTAAATTTAGCTCCTGACTAAAAATGTTGAGCAGTTTTCCATGTGCTAATTGGCCATTTGTAAATCTTTAATTGAGTGTTTCTTTCAGGTGTTTTACTCTTGTTTTATTGGTTGTCTTTTTATTATTGAGTGTAAATGTTCTGTAATATATCCTTAATACTAGTCCTATGTCAGATTTATGTTTTACAGATAATTTTCTGAGTTTATTGCTTTCCTATTAATTTTCTCAATGTTCTTCTTTTTCTTTACTGAGCAGAACATTTGATTTAAGGAAGCCTAATATGTGTGTGTATATATATATCTCCCTTTTCCTCTTTTGGTTTGTATTTTTTGTGGCCTACTTAAGAAATTTTGACTACCCTCAAATTATACAGACATTCTGTATGTTTTCCAACAGCTTTTTATTTGCATTTTATGTTTAATTGTATGATCTGAGTTATTTTAGTGTATGATATGAGATAGAAGCTGAGAGTCTTTTTTTTTCCTGTTATGAATATCCAGTTATTCCAGCACATTTACTGAAAAGACTTTCCCACTATCATTCGATTGCTTTTGCATGTTTATCAAATATCAGATGACTAAATAAATGAGAATTTGTTTTTGAGCTTGTTATTCTGTATCACTGATCTGTTAGCCACTTTTAATCCCTGTATTACTAATATTATTAGGCTTCATTACTATAGAATTTTGCTAACTCTTGAAGTTAGATAGTATGAATCCTCTGACGTTGCTTCTGCTGCTGCTGCTAAGTCACGTCAGTTGTATCTGTTGCTCTTCCTTACTAAATTGCTTTCAATGTTTTAGACATTACCATGTGAGTTTTATAAGCAGCTTGACAGTTGTTCTGGCTGTTTAAATTCCTTTGTATATACATATAATTTTTATAGTCTGCATGTCAATTTCTACAGAAAAGCTGTAGGGATTTTATTAATGATAATATTGAATCTATGGATTAATTTTGGAGAATAAATATTTTTTAATTCACAAAATGGAATATTGCTCCATCATTTAGAACTTCTTTAATTTATGTTGGCAGTGTTTTGTGATTTTCACTGTCTTGTATAGATCTTCCACAACTTTTGTTAAATTTATCTCTTAATATTTCATATAGTGATGCTATCATAAATGGAATTGCTTTTAATTTTAATATCATGTAAGGTATTGGTCTATATAAATAGAATATTTAACATTGGATATTTATCCTGCTACTTTTAAAGAATCACTTTCTAGTCTAATAGATTTTGAATCAGTTCTTTATGGTTTTTTGTGCAGGTGATCATGTTGTTCACAATTAATGTTTTTACTTTTTCCCTTTCCATATGTCTCATTGCATTATTTTTTCTTAACTGTGATTCACTGAGTAATATTTCTAGCACAAACTTGCATAGAAATGGTAAAAGCAGATATTCTTGATTTGTTTCTAATCTTAAGGAAAGTATTCAGATTTTCACAATTAAGCAGGCTATTTGCCACAGTCGTTGGTTTTTTAAGAGGCTTAATCAAGTAGGAGTTTATTATTATTTTTTAAACATAAGACTGGAGATATGCTTCTAATTGCATTTATTTGGCTAGTTGACTGTACCAGAGATTTCAGAAATATACATTCATTTTCGCACTTATTTCTCAGAAGTCTAAGAGATGCCACAAAAGGATATGCTAAGTGCTAAGTCACTTCAGTCGTGTCTGACTCTGTGTGACCCCATGGACAGCAGCCCATGAGGCTCCCCTGTCCCTGGGATTCTCCAGGCAAGAACACTGGAGTGGGTTGCCATTTCCTTCTCCAATGCATGAAAGTGAGAAGTGAAAGTGAAGTCACTCAGTCGTGTCTGACTCTTAGTGACCCCATGGACTGTGGCCCACCAGGCTCCTCTGTCCATGGGAGTTTCCAGGCAAGAGTGCTGGAGTGGGGTGCCATTGCCTTCTCCACCACAAAAGGATATCAGTACACATATTTTGTCTTGTTTTAAGCCATATACTTTTAAATAAATGCGCTCTATCAGGCTTTGGAAATTCCGTTTGGTTACTAAGTTGTTGAGACTTTTTTCTTTTAACCATAAAAGAGTATTGAATTTTGAGATTGTTCTTAAAAATATCTATTGATAAAGTCATATTGGTGTCTTTTTTAGTCACCACAGTTAGTATGATTGATACTCTCTGAATTTCACTCTCTGAATTACACTCTGAATTTCAGTTATGAAACCAACCTTGCATTGCTCATAAAAGTTCCATTCCATCAAGCTGTATCATCATTTTTATATACTGCTGATTTCAATTAGTTAATATTTTGCTAAGGATTTTTTTCTTCCATGCAGGTTTATAGGTTTGTAGATTTATTTTCTGAAAATGCCCCTCCCTACTTATTTGTTTTGATATTCTATTAAAGTTGGCTTTATAAGTTGTAAAGTTTTTCCTTCTTTTTTGTTTTTTGAAAGTTCTTTTATGGGATTGGTATTATTTCTTCTGTAATTGTTTAGTAGAATTCTTGAATGTTAACCATCTGGGACTGGACTTTTATTTATGGGAATATTTCCCTTTAATTCAATTTCACTTTAGTCTTGTATAGCCCTTAAAGCCAGTGCCTTTCATGGAATCTGTCCATTTTATCTAAGTTGTCAATTGTATTGTTGTAAAGTTGTTTATATTATTCTCTATTACCCTTAATTTCTATGATAACTGAATGATATTCCTTCTGGCATTTCTTGTTATTGTTAATTTGTGTTTTCTTTCCATATTTCCTGATTATACTGATTTTATGTGTTTATTGTTTTGAACTTTTCAAGGAAGGAGCTTTTTTTCTTCCACTGATTTTCCGTATTGCTTTATAATCTCCTATTTCAGATTTCTGTTCTTTATGATTTTTTTACTTTTACTTACTTTCAGGTCAATTTGTTTTTTAAAATTTTCTATTCTTCTTAAAATGGACAGTTAGATACTTGGTTTAATTCTTTATTTTTTATCATGAAGACATTTGAAACTATAGATTTCCTCAAAAGACTGCTTTATGTTTTTTTCCCCTATACATTTTGTATGTTGTATCTTTCTTATCATTTAGTTAAAAATATTTTCTACTACCCCCTGAATTTTCTCTTTGACCTGTAGGTTTCAGTACTTTTTAAATTACTGTGATTTTGTTTTTAAAGGCCAATCACATGGTCTGCCTTTGTGAATGTACCATGTTCATCTGACAAATGTGCTTTCTACAATTTCTCTTCTATAAATATCAATTAAAAATGAAAGGGTTAAAGTGTCATTCAGCTCATCTATTAGCTTATATAATTTTGGTCTAGTTTTCTAATAAATATCCTGACAAATTCTTAAAAAATACATGTTAAAATATTCAGTTGCTATTATGTAAATGTCTTTTTCTTCTCTTTTCTGTTCATTTTTGTTTCATATATTTTAAAGATTTCTTATTAGGCCCAAATATCTTTAAGGACTGTTTGTATTCCTGGTGAATAAATTCATTTATTATTAGCAAGTGCATCCATGGTAATACTGTTATCTTGAGATCTATTTAGAATGCTCAAACTACAGCACAATTTCAGTCATCTCACATGCTAGTAAAGTAATCCTCAAAATTCTCCAAGCCAGACTTCAGCAATACATGAACTGTGAACTTCCAGATGTTCAAAGTGGTTTTAAAAAAGGCAGAGGAACAAGAGATCAAATTGCCAGCATCCACTGGATCATCGAAAAAGCAAGAGAGTTCCAGAAAAACATCCATTTCTCTTTTATTGACTATGCCAAAGCCTTTGACTGTGTGGATCACAATAAACTGTGGAAAATTCTGAAAGAGATGGGAATACCAGACCACCTGACCTGCCTCTTGAGAAACCTGTATATTATCACCCTGATTATTTAACTTATATACAGAGTACATCATGAGAAACTCTGGGCTGGAAGAAGCACAAGCTGGAATCAAGACTTCTGGGAGAAATATCAATACGCTCAGATATGCAGATGACACTACCCTTATGGCAGAAAGTGAAAAAGAACTAAAGAGCCTCTATATGAAAGTGAAAGTGGAGAGTGAAAAAGTTGATTTAAAGCTCAACATTCAGAAGACTTAGATCATGGCATCTAGTGCCATCACTTCATGGGAAATAGATGGGGAAACAGTGGAAACAGTGTCAGACTTTATTTTTCCGGGCTCCAAAATCACTGCAGATGGTGATTGCAGCCATGAAATTAAAAGACACTTACTCCTTGAAAGGAAAGTTATGACCAACCTAGATAGCATATTCAGAAGCAGAGACATTACTTGGCCAACAAAGGTCTGTCTAGTCAAGGCTATGGTTTTTCCAGTGGTCAGGTATGGATGTGAGAGTTGGACTGTGAAGAAAGCTGAGTGTCGAAGAATTGATGCTTTTGAACTGTGGTGTTGGAGAAGACTCTTGAGAGACCCTTAGATGGCAAGGAGATCCAACCAGTCTATCCTAAAGGAGATCAGTCATGTTTGTTCATTGAAAGGACTGATGCTGAAGCTGAAACTCCAATACTTTGGCCACTTCATGCAAAGAGTTGACTCATTGGAAAACACCCTGATGCTGAGAGGGATTGGGGGGCAGGAGGAGAAGGGGATGACAGAGGATGAGATGGCAGGATGGCATCACTGACTCAATGGACATGAGTTTGGGTAAACTCTGGGAGTTGGTGATGGACAGGGAGGCCTGGTGTGCTGTGATTCATGGGGTCGCAGAGAGTCGGACATGACTGAACAACTGAACTGAATATGGATTATTCTATTATTCTCTTGCATTATATATCTTTTTATAGCTTTTCACTTTGAACTATATCTTTTAAAAAATTAATTTAATTGGAGGCTAATTACTTTACAATATTGTGGTGATTTTTTGCCATACATCAGCTTGTATCAGCCATGGGTACACACGTGTCCCACCATCCTGAATGCCCTTCCCACCTCCCTCCACAGCCCATCTCTCTGGGTCATCCCAGAGCACTGGCTTTGATTGCTCTGCTTCATGCATTGAACTTGCACTGGTCATCTATGGTAATATACATGTTTCAATAATATTCTCTCAAATCATCCCACTCTCGTCGTCTCTCGCATTGTCCAGAAGTCTGTTCTTTACATCTGTTTTCTCTTTTGCTGTCTTGCATATAGGGTCATTGTTACTGTCTTTCTAAATCCCATTTATATGTATTAATATACTGTATTGGTGTTTCTTTTTCTGACTTACTTCACTCTGTATAATAGGATCCAGTTTCATCCACCTCATTAAAACTGACTCAAATGTGTTGTTTTTTTATAGCTGAGTATATCACCAGATCGGAGAAGGCAGTGGCACCCCACTCCGGTACTCTTGCCTGGAAAATCCTATGGATGGAGGAGCCTGGTGGGCTGCAGTCCATGGGGTCGCTAAGAGTCGGACACGACTGAGCGACTTCACTTTCACCTTTCACTTTCATACACTGGAGAAGGAAATGGCAACCCACTCCAGTGTTCTTGCCTGGAGAATCCCAGGGACGGGGGAGTCTGGTGGGCTGCCGTCTATGGGGTTGCACAGAGTTGAACACGACTGAAGTGACTTAGCATATCACCAGATGGTCAACACCGAAATCAGATTGATTATATTCTTTGAAGCCAAACATGGAGAAGCTCTATACAGTCAACAAAAACAAGACCAGAAGCTGACTGTGGCTCAGATAATGAACTCCTTATTACCAAATTCAGACTCAAATTGAAGAAAGTAGGGAAAACCGCTAGAAGATTCAGGTACTGCCTGTTATCCCCATCT
>SJYX01017726.1:9297-57674 GCA_006410675.1 Oreotragus oreotragus | reverse complement strand
CCTGAGGGGTCAAGACAGAAGAAACTCTCCAGTAGCTGCTGGCCCCATGGGTTGGGAGTTGTCCTCAGGCATGTTAATTGCCCGCAAGTTTCTGAGTTGGAACATATGTAATAACCAAGCAAAGCCCTGTCAGCGCCTGGGCAGGGCCCCAGGGCAGGAGGCAGGACCAGGCAGCACACACACAGAACCCCTGCTCAACGGCTTCTCCTTCCCTCTGTGAGTCAGAGCCTGGGCAGATCTTGAGGAACAGCCACAGGGGAAACCGAAGCCGCTGGGAGCAGGCATCAATCTGGGTGCCAGAGGCACCCAAGGCACCCCGTATCAGGAAGTGAGATAATTGAGAAACAGAATGCTATTCTATTCACGAATATTTTTAGACTCACACAAGTTTCAATAGGTTATAGATTAGCACAAATACATTTTTCACTGATTTTTCTCTGTGGAAAACAAAGACAGCTGAAGTATGTGTAGGTGGTTCTATTAAGTGACTCATTTGCTGCAAATAAGTACCAGGTGCTTAGTTGCAAAGCTAGGGCTAATCAATAAACAATTCTCTCTGAAAAGGAGACAGAATTCTCTGTTTCTATAACAGTCCATTTATAGATATGTTAAATATTAAAAACTCTGAATCCAAGATTAATCATACACAAAATAATTTTAGCCCTAGTTTTAGAACTTTGGAAATCATCTGACTGATTTTCACCACTCTTTATTCTAAGTCAGATCTTAAGCTTCTTTACTTATTTAAGTATTAGAGCACAAGAAATATGCCAGGGTAAACTGTAACTTTCAAAAATGAAATCCTTCATGTGTTCTTGGAACATGAATTTTTTTAATCTATTTCTAAATGTATGTTAATATTCTAAATGTATATTAAGATTCTCATTCTTAAATGTATGTTAATTATCCACTAAAGATATAATCAAACTAAAGATATAATCTAAACATATAATCTAAAGATATAATCAAAATACTAACAGTGGTTATTGCCTTGGGATGAAATTAAAGGAGCTTTTATTTTCTTCTTTGTGTTTTTTGGAACTTTCCAAATTTTCTGCAGTTCTTTCATGTCATTTCTGTGATAACAAACAGTCCTACACTATACATCATTTTTTTAAGGTCATATTAAAAAGAAAGCACTTTGGTAACCATTTTTAACTAAAATGGGGTGCAATATGGTTATTATGAAAAATCGTTACAATGTAGCTCATGCCTGTGGAGAATTTTCCATCACAATGAAAAAGAATCCACCATTAGATTTTATCCTAAGTTAGCTTCTTTCCAGGGATATTAATGCCTTAGGTTAAGAAGCATGTATGGAGAGCCCGGGAGGTGATGAACTACGTGTAAAAAGAAAGGGGGGAAGTCTACAGTTCCCTTTATCCGAGATAGATTCATGGCAGGAATTTGGTGTGGAATTTGGCACTTTGACCATACGTGGACAAAGGTAGCACTTGTCACTTCCTGTCTGGATTGGTGGTGACCTCTGGAGAGATTTATACCGTATTCTCCAGTTAGGAATGTTCTGGCTCTGCTCCTCCACACTTCTCCTCCTGTACCGATGGATAATTCCAGAAAGGCACCAGAGAAGTCTTGCATAAGGGAGTTGGTGAATTCATTAACCATTAAGCACTGCAAACTTACCAAGCCAGCTAGAAAGAGACAAGGCTGATAGGCCGATGGGCCCACTGCTTTCCATGGGCAAACCCTGGGTAGATGTCTNAATTCCAGAAAGGCACCAGAGAAGTCTTGCATAAGGGAGTTGGTGAATTCATTAACCATTAAGCACTGCAAACTTACCAAGCCAGCTAGAAAGAGACAAGGCTGATAGGCCGATGGGCCCACTGCTTTCCATGGGCAAACCCTGGGTAGATGTCTATCTAGTTAGCCCTGGGTCAGTTCCCATTCTCCTGTCCCAGAAACTCCTGGCGCTGGTCAGCCATCATGCGCCTGCAGAACTGCTCATTGCCGCCACGCTCTCCTCCAGCACTGGCTATAGAGCAGGGCTCAGCCTGCCTGGCTCCCCTGTGCTGGGCTGTGCTCAACGCCAGCCACACCACGCAGGCTCTTTTGGGAAGAGAGGTGATGTGTACTTTTGCTTTGTTTTGCTGTGCTTCTAATCTTGAGAAAACTGGGGACAAGAGAAATAAATACGAAGCAAAGTCAAATTTCTTATCATCACACTTCTTACCCTGATTATATTAAGGAATGATAATATTATTGATAATATATCAATATTATTCCTTGATAATGATTATATTATCAAGGAATGATCTTGTTCCATCCTCTGCTTTCATTCCTCAAGAGGCAGCTCTGCAAAAATCATCTCATTTTCTGACTGTCTCATTAGAGAAGGGAATGCCACGCCATCCCATTTGAAGCCTGCACTGCTGTGTATGTTGACAAGTAAAGAAATCAGGATAGAATAAGTATGCCCTTTGTCTCTGGGGGGTAACTCCCCTCTGTGTGAACTTCCATACGGATGGCAGAGAGGCCTTACCTAAACCCTTCACCCCCTCACCATTTCACTGCCAAACCCTGTGTGTCTTTCTTGTTAGAGGGTTTCTCAACCTTGGCATTATCGACATTTCAGACTGGATGACTCAGTGTACAGGAGAGGACTGTCCTATACATTTTTTGGGTGCTGAGAAACCATCCTAGATGCCAAGAGCACCCTAGTTATTTGTGACAACCGTGTCTCCAGACATTGCCAAATGTCTTCTGGGGAATACAATCACCACTGACTGAGACTGTAAACCATTTGTCTAAAGAACTCAATTAATTTGTAATTAATGTTTATTTATGTGATTGTTAGGTAGTTAGAATAGGAAAAAGGAATCCAAAATGGTGGTGGCTAAAAGACAAAGAAAGGAAAAAGCCTGTGAAAATGGAACAAAAGAAAATCTGTGGACTGCAGGGAGAACCTCAGTTGATGCCAACAGCCCTCCTGGCTAGCCCAGTTTATACAGTGCTGGCTCGGGTGGGGAGAAAAAACACACAAAAAGAGAAGCCAAGATCGAGCCTCTCCTTTGGGGTTAGTCCACCCTCACGCTTCGAGGACATACTATCCTTTGCTTGCCAAGTCAAACTGAGCTGTAACTGAGCTGTAACATTGGTCTGTCATTTCAAATCTTTGCTGTGGTGAGACAGAACCAGGAAATTACGCGCTCCCTTCCCCACCCCCAACATGATTATAAATATTGTCTCTTCCCTGGTGGCTCAGACGGTAAAGCATCTGCCTGCAATGCAGGAGACCCAGGTTCGATTCCTGGGTCGGGAAGTTCCCCTGGAGAAGGAAGCGGCAATCCATTCCAGCACTCTTGCCTGGAAAATCCCATGGATGGAGGAGCCTGATAGGCTGCAGTCCATGGGGTCGCAAAGAGTAGGACACGACTGAGCAACTTCACTTCACTTCACTTCACTTCCACTAGAAAGTAAATTCCACAGGGGCAGGATCATCTCTAATCTAAAATCTGCCCAACTTCTGTTCCTGGCATATAAGTCACTAAATACATGTTGACTTAATCAACAGCTACAACTATCCTAAGAATTCCAGGGTAATTAGTGTCAGGAGAAAAATGATTATTCCAGCTACACAACAAGTAATATTTATAAACTTTAATGATATCTAAAAGACATGACACTTTGGAAAATACGTCATGATTTTTTCTTATAACAAAAACTTAGAACTTAGATATACAAGATTTTTATATTATTCAAAAAATTGATTTGAACTTTAATCTTTGCTTTATCTCTCCATAAACTATATCTGAATGTCTGTGGATATAAAGGTATATTTATTAATACAGATTTCAGATGGATAGCTCAATTCTCTTAAAGCATTTTTATCCTTAAATTTAATATAATTTTTTAAAATTATTGCAAAATTAATATTTACTCGTTGTGAAAAATAAAGAATTCAAATCAGACAAAATAAAGCTCCTAACTTTTTTTCACAAACTGGTGTTCTCTCCTGATTTCTTTAGAGTTTACCTACATATATTCGTGAATAACTATAAACATATATATGTTTGTTTTGCTTTTTTGTTTAAACGTGTTTTTATTTAAATAATATGGTACCGTACTTATTTTTCCACAACATGCTTTCTTAACTATTTTTCCAAGAGTCACATCGAATTACCTCACTCTTCTTATTTGATGCCTACTAGTTTATAGTGGCGGAGAAGGTGATGGTGCCCCACTCCAGTACTCTTGCCTGGAAAATCCCATGGACAGAGGAGCCTGGTGGACTGCAGTCCAAGGGGTCACGAAGAGTTGAACACGACTGAGCAACTTCCCTTTCACTTTTCACTTTCATGCATTGGAGAAGGAAATGGCAACCCACTCCAGTGTTCTTGCCTGGAGAATCCCAGGGACAGGGGAGCCTGGTGGGCTGCCGTTTCTGGGGTCGCACAGAGTCGGACATGACTGAAGCAATTTAGCAGCAGCAGTAGCAGTTTATAGTGGGCTCATTGTAGTTTTATTTTTTTAAACAACAAAAAGATCAAATATTAATATAGTAATAAACATATTTCCCCCACAGACGTTTATCCCCTGACCCTCGCTTTTGTTTAGTTAGCAGCATTCCTTGCCTCAGAGGAGTGTTAACACACCCAGTGACTTAGTCAATTTCTTAGCTTTTAAGTTTCTAAGTAAGCTTTGGGGAATCCTGGCCAAAAAGGTCTTAAAAGTCACTTTTTTTTCTTTTGACAAAATGTTGGGTTTTGCTTTTGTGTTTAGTTTTGATCCTCAAGTCTTCCCTGGTGGCTCAGATGCTAAAAAGTCTGCCTGCGATGCAGGAGACACAAGTTCCATCCCTGGGTCAGGAAGACCCCCTGGAGAAGGGAATGACAATGCACCCCAATATTCTCGCCTGGAAGATCCTACGGACAGAGGAGACTGGCGGGATACAGTCCCTGGGGTTGCAAAGAAGCAGACATGACTCAGCAGCTAACACTTTCACTTTCCCGTGATACTCAAACATAGAATTCGGGCAGAGCTAACAGAATAAAAATGCACAAAAAATAGGCTACAAAGAGAGCAGCTGAAGAGCAGAATAACGTTCTCCGCCCTCCCCAGCCCCCCCAGCACAGCCGTTAGTGTTGCTACTGCTGGGCATGGAAGGGATTGAAAGGTCAAGGGCCCCCGAGGGTCTTGGGGGACAGAACACGTTGACCAGGTGCTAGACAATTAATGCAGGACAGAAAGTTGAAAGTGAAGTGGCTCAGTCATGTCCGACTCTCTGCGAGCCCATGGACTGCAGCCTACCAGGCTCCTCTGTCCATGGGATTTTCCAGACGAGAGTCCTGGAGGGGATTGCCATTTCCTTCCAATTATCTGTTCTCTCATAACAAGTTACTGCAAAACTTCAGTGGCTTCAAACAAAGTCAGCTCTTTGGTTATCTCTGACAGTTTCTGCAAGTCGGAAATCTGACACAGGTCTGGCTGGTCCTGGCCCGGGATCCTCCGATGCAGTTGCAGGGGACAGTGGCTTGAGGGGGGCAGAAGCTGCGGCAGCAGGGGCGGGCGGGCACCTGGCCCTCTTCAGGAAGCCTCGGGGCCACCCTGGGGTTTCTGCCACCCTCGCGCTGGTCTGGGCTTCCTCACAGCAGAGTGGCCTCAGTCATACCCCTTAGATTCCAGCCCAGAACTCCAAGGCAAGTGTCTCAGAGAGCAAGGCCGCGAGCCCGACTCTTTCGCCGCCTTGCTGGGAGGTCTCATCAGGGGGCAGTTTCCACCACGTTCCACTGGCTGAGGGTGTCATCGTGTCCTCTCCAGGTTCAAGGGGAGGCAACACGGGCTCAGCAGACCTCTCAGCGAGCGGAATGTCACGGTCTCACTGTAAGAAAAGCAAGTGCGTGGAGACAGGCCTGTGGCTATCTTCTGCAAAGACAGTCCGCCTCGGAGAACGGTAGATGTGCAAACGTCAGATAAGCTTCATGTCCTCAGAGCGGGAGACAGCTCACTCCCCAGTCCTGTCCGGGGCCTGATGGGCAGTAGGCCTCGCACGGGTCTCGACCCTATCGCAGCAAAGGTGGGAGCACTTGGTGGGAGGTGACAAGGGTGGTTCCAGGAAGGGCAGGGCCCTGAAGCAGCCTGTCAGACCTCCTGCTGCCCAGGGTGGGGAGGAGACCCCATGGACTATAGCCCACCAGGCTCCTCTGTCCATGGGATTCTCCAGGCAAGAACAGTGGAGTGGGTGGCCACGCCCTTCTCCCCGGATCTTCGCAACCCAGGGATCGAACCTGGGTCTCCTGCGTTGCATGCAGATTCTTTACCACTGAGCCACCAGGGAAGCCCTCTGGAAAGGGTGCCTAGAGGCAAAAATTCAAATAATTCTTTGTGCTTTTCTGCAAGCAGCTGTCCCACCCAACCATTTGCCTCGAACAACCTTTATCGAATTACTAGAATGAATTTCTTAAAGGCAGGGATTTTGCTTGTTCCATGTTATTTGCACAATAAATATTTGTTGAACCAACAATTTATGTTTTTGTATCAAATAACTCTGTGCTCTCTTTTCAAAATGTTTATCTTTGAGATAATCTCATGAGCCTTTTTTTTTTTTTTTAAGACAGTTTCCTGTTTTCTGAATAAAGCTAATGCCAGAAGCAGACAGTGTACCAACTAAAGAAATTTGAGCAGGAATTTGAGAGGGAAGTGAGGCAGGGATTCCTGTGGAAGAATATCACTGTGATCACCACTGAAACTGTAATTTTTACAACATATTTGCTGAGAGTCTTGGAGAGGTTTGGATTTTTAATAAATGCTCTCAATAAATAACATAGCTGCCTTCCCTACCCATCACCACAACTAAATTTTGGTAGTTATTACTGATCATTTAAATGATGAGAGACAGGAACAAACACCATCCATTTTAATTGACATCTAGAGGAGTAAGGAGGCCAGAGGGAAGAAGGGACTCCAAAGACAAAGTCTCCCCTTAACTTCATTTTGCCTGGGGCACGGTTTGCCTGAGATGAGAGAGGACAGAGTTTAGATTTACAGAACTTTAGCTACTTGACAATTAGGTCTCATCTGTGAACATCACTGACTACCTCTCAGATTTCAGTTCACCAATCTGTCGGTGCTGGAGAAGTAACTCTATCAGACAAGTGCTCTACCTACTTTTATTCCATATATAAAGCCTGCTACATTATTAGATGTCAGTAATAGTTAAGTAATAGCACGATGTTGTCATCCAAATGTTCAGTTTTCCCTTCTTTTTTAAGCCAGGTTAGCCCAAGTGATTAGAACAGTGTTTGCCCTCTCAGTCACACTGGAAACTGCGTTTTAAAAATCTCCAACAAATGGCTGTAACAAAACAAGGAAAATGCAGACCAGGACTTTTCTCAAACAGATATTAAACATCTAGATAATTTTTTCTGTGAATTGGAGATTTAAGCTCGGAACTAAACATAAACACGGAGTAGATAGACCTTGGGGGGAAGAGAGGTAGGAGGGGAAAATACATTGCGAGAGAATCCCTGAGACTTTTAGGTTTACAAATATTCTCAGAGAGAAAAAAATGCAAGGCTAGAGAAATAAATAAAAGGAAAGCCTATAAGAAAACTTAATAGTTTTTCATTCTTGTTTATTTCACTTTGTCAGTTGACTATCAATAGTGGATGAGATTATTTCAGCTCTGCATGCAGACTAGGAACTTGATGTTTTTCTGGGTTGGATTATGTGTGTGGTTCTAGTGAGGGAGGCTCTTAGCATTTCAAAAGGGTATTAATAACATAAAAGTTTGCCAGATTGAGCAGACCTAACTGATCCTTTCTGTTCACAGGGCTCTCTCTAAGATAATCTCCAGGCCTCAGTTTAGACACCATTCAATGGTGACTGGATGTCAGTGTGTATTGAGCGCTCGCTCTATGCCTTGAAATTTACATATGCTATCACATTCCATTCTCATAACAACTTTATGACTTGACCCCGTTTTACAATGGAGGAAACTGAGGCACGATGTGCTGTGTGTCCTTTGGATGAGACTGCAGCTGGCCTGGCTGTGAGGCTTATGCTCAGTTCAGTTCAGTCGCTCAGTCGTGTCTGACTCTTTGCGACCCCATGAACNACAACTTTATGACTTGACCCCGTTTTACAATGGAGGAAACTGAGGCACGATGTGCTGTGTGTCCTTTGGATGAGACTGCAGCTGGCCTGGCTGTGAGGCTTATGCTCAGTTCAGTTCAGTTCAGTCACTCAGTCGTGTCTGATTCTTTGTGACCCCATGAACAGCAGCACGCCAGGCCTCCCCCTCCATCACCAACTCCCGGAGTCTACCCAAACCCATGTCCGTTGAGTCAGTTAAGCTTAATCATGGTGCAATTAGTTCCTCTAAGACAATGATACTGAAGGGCCCTAAAATCAAGACTATCTTGATCTACATCTTGGCACTGATACTTACTGTGTGACTGTAGGCAAGTCACGAAGCTCTTAGTATCTGCTGGCTCAGGAATAACAGTAGTACCTGTTTCACTGTGTTGTTGCACAGACAAAATGCTAGAAGAGGAGAGCTCAACAGGGCCTGGTGTTTGCGAACAGTTTAGTGAGGAATCCAACTCACAGATGTATTTCTTGAATGAAGAAGGCAGTACATCCACATTAAAAAATGTTCACAAGATTACTAAAGGTCTGCTGCTGCTGCTGCTAAGTTGCTTCAGTCATGTCCGACTCTGTGCAACCCCAGAGACGGCAGGCAACCAGGCTTCTCTGTCCCTGGGACTCTCCTGGAGTGGGTTGCCATTTCCTTCTCCAATGCATGAACGTGAAAAGTGAAAGTGAAGTCGCTCAGTCATGTCTGACTCTTCATGACCCCATAGACTGCAGCCCACCAGGCTCCTCCGTCCATAGGATTTTCCAGGCGAGAGTACTGGAGTGGGGTGCCATTGCCTTCTCCACTCAAGGTCTATTCAGATTCAAAGGAAGATCACATGTTATTGATGAAAGAAAAGAAGGGCATCTTATATAACAGATGAATGAATATTCTTCACAATTTAGCTATAACCCACTCCAGTACTCTTGCCTGGATAATCCCATGGAGGGAGGGGGTTGGTAGGCCACAGTCCATGGGGTTGGAAAGAGTCGGACACGACTGAGCAACTTCACTTTCACTTTCAGAATTGTATGCGTTTGATAAATATTATCTAGTACACCTTAGGGCTTCCCAAGTGGTCTAGCGGTGAAGAACCCAGCTGCCGATGCAGGAGACATAAGAGATGTGGGTTCTGTCCCCGGGTCAGGAAGATGCCCTGGTGGAGCGAATGGCAACCCACTCCTGTATTCTTGCCTGGAGAATTCCATGGACAAAGGAGCCTGGTGCCTGGAGAATCCCATGGACAGAGGAGCCTGGTGGGCTACAGTGCATAGCTGTGCAAAGAGTCAGACACAACAAATGACTTAGCACGCACTACACCTTGCACTTTGGAATCACGATTAGTGATGTCAGAAGGAGCTGCCTATAAATATCAAAGTGTCGCCTCCGAGAGTAGCTCCTCAGATGGGCTGAATCACCTGGGAGCGTTCTGGAAACCACATACATCCTGGCCTTTATCCCGCAGCCTCTGAGTCCTCAGAACTGAAGGGGCCACCAAGGTGTTTGCCCTTGGCGTCTGGTTGTGTTGCCTTTTTTTTTAGTCTGAAAGTCACTGATTTAAGAGCGCTGGACGCCTCTTAGCTGCGTTTTGCTCCTGCTCCTCCACTATATTCTGAGAATGCCAGGGAAAATCAGGCCGCAGCTGAGCGATGACCCCGCTCCTGCCTCGACTTGGGCTTCACTGACGTCATCGCTCTTCTGTTCATGGGTTTCTCACCAACCTCAGCCCCTTCTGCTGCGAGACTTTTTAAAAAACATTCCACCAGAAACATTAGGAAATTAACATTTAACTTTATTGGTGATTAAAACTGTGGTTGAGATTACCAACAACAACAACAAAAAAGAGAAATGTTTTTGGTAAACACTGTAGTTTTTAAGCAATTAAAGCAGGTAATTTTCATTTCCAATAAATAATGAAGATACTACTCTATCTGAAATACTAGCTTACTTTTTTCCTTATGTTAATTATTTTCTTTCATAAGAATCCTGTGAAATAGGCATTATTTCACCATTTTGTTGATTAGGAAGCTGACATTCATAACTTATTCAAGGTCCTGGTCAGTAAAGGCAAAAACTCAGGTTCATGTTCATACTTCTGAGTCCATGTTCAGAGCGGTTTCCTCCTCACTAGACTAAAAGGGGCTCCTTTCTCTCTCTGTGGTGAAAAATACATTAAACTAGGCTTTTTTCTAATGCATGATCATTTTTCAAAACGTTTTTTGTAACCTTACTTCTCAATAGACAGTCTTTTTTTGTTAGAATTACTGCATAACCGCCCCCCCCCCCCCCCCCCCCCCCCCCCCCCCCCCCNTTCTAATGCATGATCATTTTTCAAAACGTTTTTTGTAACCTTACTTCTCAATAGACAGTCTTTTTTTGTTAGAATTACTGCATAACCGCCCCCCCACCCCCGCCCCCCAATGAGTAGACATCGAAAACTGGCTGCACAGTCCAGAGTCTGATTTAGTGAAACATCAATCCACTTGTAAAAGCCCTTGGAAAAGAAAAAAAAAAAAAAAAAAGTCTTTAACACTTTGCCAAGCAGTGGTGAGGAGGTTGGTTTGAAGGTTATATGAGCTTTCTTCCCACAGTTCAGAAAGTTCTACTTCACAGCTCCAAACACCACTACATAATGCTTTTTTTTCTTTCTCTCTCCTTTCATTTATTTTCATACACGTGGAGATGAAATGTTCCCCGTAAGACAGGAAAACTGTCGGGGAGCCCTCCGGGGGTTCCTCAGCTGCGTGGGACCCCGCGTTTGGGGTCGGGTGCCCTCTCGCCTTGCCCTCAGAGGGATGGGGTCCTGAAGCAGGCGCTTCTTTCCCTGCCGAGGAGCTGAATCCAGCTGCGGGTCCAGCAAGGGCTAGAAGCAAAGGGCCCTGGCTCCTGCCACGGTTTGAAAGCAAAAATGTCTCAAGGAGGCAAAAGCTGCAGAAACAGATGCGAAGTTCATTGTTAGAGACAGCGCGACTTATGGGAGAGCACTCGGAGAAACAGTGTCAGAATAAGGCCGAAACACACGATGGGGGAAGACCGCGGGCCTCCTGGGTGAGGAGTGCGGTGCCCCCGAGGTCTAAACGCGGGGTGTGGGAGGCGAGAGGGGGCCCGCGAAGGAAGGGCTGGTGGATGCACATAGCTGCTGCGCGGCGTGGCGCGGCAGAAGCGAAGGCGAAGTCGCTCAGTCGCGTCCGACTCTGTGCCACCCGTGGACTGCAGCCCACCAGGCTTCCCCGTGCATGGGGCTCTCCAAGCAAGAGTACTGGAGTGGGCTGCCATTTCCTTCTCCAGGGGATCTTCCCAACCCAGGGATCGAACCCGGNAAGGCGAAGTCGCTCAGTCGCGTCCGACTCTGTGCCACCCGTGGACTGCAGCCCACCAGGCTTCCCCGTGCATGGGGCTCTCCAAGCAAGAGTACTGGAGTGGGCTGCCATTTCCTTCTCCAGGGGATCTTCCCAACCCAGGGATCGAACCCGGGTCTCCCGCATTACAGGCAGACGCTTTAACCTCTGAGCCACCAGGGAAGCGAAACGACATTGTAAGGCAAGTATGTGCATGCGGTGTGTGCCTGCTAAGCGCTTCAGTCGTGTCCGACTCTTTCCGATCCCAGGGGCTGCAGCCCAGGAGGCTCCTCTGTCCACGAGACTCTCTAGGAAAGAATACCGCGGTGGGCTGCCATGCCCTCCTCCGGGGCATCTTCCCAGCTCAGGGATCAAACTCGCATCTCTTACATCTCCTCCATTGCAGGCAGATTCTTTACAGCGGAACCACCGGGCAAGCCCACGCTCCGATTTCTAAAATATCCTACATAAATCAATCGTTTATGTAGGACAGTCCTTCCAGGTGTTTGTTTACTTTTGACCAACTATATTCTTTTCTTTTTTCACACCTGGCTGGGCCTAGGACCCTCCCCAGCATGCGTGTGCAGCTTTTTGCTAAGATGGATTCTGCTGCAGAAGCCTGCGGGGTTGGTGTCAGGGGCTCAGCCATGTCTGACTCCATGGGACCCCAGGGACTGTAGCCCACCAGGCTCCTCCGTCCATGGGACTCTCCAGGCAAGAATATTGGGGTGGGTTGCCATTCCCTTCTCCAGGGGATTTCCCCGACCCAGGGATCGAACCGGGTCTCTGGCACTGCAGGTGGCCTCTTTACTGCCTGAGCCTCCAGGTGAAAGGTTGTTGTTGAATCAGGACGCGGGGATTCTTGGTCCCCCCGAGGGGAAGATTTCAATCCGGGGCCAGAGACGAGGCTTGATTGCTCAGAGATTTTGTGTAATAAAGTTTTATTAAAGTATAAAGGAGAAAGAGAAAGCTTCTGACATAGGCATCAGAAGGGGGCAGAAAGAGTACGCGCTTGTTAGTGTTAGCAATGAAGTTATATACTCTCCAATGAATCCAAAGAATGTCTGGAGGTTGTAACGGCCTCACCAGACCTACTCCCATAATTTACATTTTAAGATAACAGAATTAGCCAGAAGGTTTAATCCAGAGACTGTCCTCAGGCAGAATACATTGTTATATAATCCTTGTAAAGAGCAGGTCTATTCCCATAATTTACAGAATTAGCCAGAAGGTTTAATCCAGAGACTGTCCTCAGGCAGAATACATTGTTATATAATCCTTGTAAAGAGCAGGTCTACTCCCATAATTTACAGAATTAGCCAGAAGGTTTAATCCAGGGACTGTCCTCAGGCAGAATACATTGTTGTTATATAATCCTAAGGAATGTAGAGAAGAAGAAAAAAAGTTTGTCCTTTCTTCCTCCTTGAGAATTCCAGACCCCTGTCTCCTTGGGGACCCCTAGACTTCTTATCAACCTGCCTAGGAAATGACTCTCTCACAGGGAAGCCCTGTGGGGGTTTGTCCGCACTTAGTCTAGGGTGGTGCCTCCTCCCTTTTTGACCCCCAAGGAGCCTCCCTGTGCAAGCACAGACAGCTAAGCTGTCCTTGGCCCCATCAGTGATCACCTCAGCTCTTCACTTCGGCAGAGCGCAGCTTCTGCCACCAGCTCTGTTGTGAGAACGGAGGAAAGCAGAGCTGTGGTTTTACTGCACTTGACAAGCGCCAGCTGTCTGTCTCAGGGCTGCATCTAACTCTTACCTCATCCTGACTCAGGACGCTGTCGCCAAAAAGGGGAACACTTGCATGCAGTCTCTGACCAGGGAGCGTCTCTCCTGGCAGCCCCTGCTCCCCATCCTCCCTCTAGTGCCTCTGTCTCTGCTCATCTGTGGAGTCTGTTGGCTGAGCAGATGGAAAAATACCCTTAAAATATATGGCCAGTTGCTCCTGACCCATTTAATAAAGTCCAGGTGTGCTAAGGTGGCTTAGTGGCTGCAGTCAGTTCCCAGCTTCACCCCATTTTCCGTTTCCCTTCCTTTATTCATTCACTCACTCATTTATTCAGTACGTGCTGTTTAAGGGGAACTGCGCGCCAAGTACTCTGCTAAGCACTAGGAGTGATTTAGTACCTACCGTCTGTCCTCAAGAAGCTGACCAAGAAATGATTCACAGAAGCAGACTGATAGCTCTAGTAACAGAGCCTGTCCAGGGCACTTGGGGGTGGGGGCGTGCACAGAGGAGGTGCCCCTCTCCCAGCCCCAGGCCCAGCAGGGGCTGCAGGGCAGAGATTCAGGGAGAGGTCACCCTTTGGTTCATCCTGATAAAATGTTTCTGAGGAACTGAACTCAGGTGAGAGTTCCTTGGACTGCAAGGAGATCCAACCAGTCCATCCTAAAGGAGATCACTCCTGAATATTCATTGGAAGGACTGATGCTGAAGCTGAAACTCCAATACTTTGGCCACCTGATGTGAAGAGCTGACTCATTAGAAAAGACCCTGATGCTGGGAAAGATTGAAGGCAGGAGGAGAAGGGGACGACAGAAGATGAGATGGTTGGATGGCATCACCGACTCAATGGACATGGGTTTAGGTGGACTCCGGGAATTGGTGAGGGACAGGGAGGCCTGGTGTGCTGCGGTTCATGGGGTCGCAAAGAGTCGGACATGACTGAGCGACTGAACTGAACTGAACTGAGAAAGCAGTGGACCAGACTCGATGAGGCACATTCTTGATGATAGAGATGTTGTGGGCAGAGGCTTTGAAGAAGGAAAGAGGTGTGTGTGTGTGAGTGTGCGTGTGTGAGTGCATGTATATGTTTGTAAGTATGTGTAAGTGCAGCAGTGAAAGTGTGCATTTGCAGGTATGTGGGTGTGTGGGGGTGTGTGTGTGAAAGAGTTACTGAAGCCAGTTCACTGTGTCATCAGGGGGCAGAACGGAAAAGCACAGAATGAAGAAACATTCACAGCTACTGTTCACTTCCACTAACCGACTTATCGGAAATCCTGAGATGCACAGAGATCTGCTAACACCTAACGCCTGGAAATGCAGACCAACGCTCCCCAGAAGGCTTGGTAACTCTTCAAAGGCTTCTTCTCTGAGCTGTAGTTTCCTCAGTTGTGAAGTGAAAAGCTAGGACTCTGGAGTGAGCAAGCACCAAGACTCAGACTGACTGTCCGAATGGGAATCCTGACTCCAATGGCCAGTTCCAAGCTGAGGCCAATTACTTAACTCTCTGGAGGGATGGAGGGCTGACTGGTGAACCATTAGTGATGCCACCAGTCAGGGAGCACAGGATACTGACGAGATCAGATTCGTCTTTGCCTATCTCAAGACTCACATCCTGCTCCCATAGGTATAGAACATTTCGTGCTATAAACCAAACATTGTATTTCTTAAATCTGAGCATAATAACTGTGTGTTGTGGTCATTCATACATTCGTATAGATGATGTGTGTTAAGGTTGAATTGTGTCCCCATCGAAAAGATATGTTGACATTTTAGCCCCACAATGTGGCCTTAACTGGAAGTAGGATCTTTCCACAGAATATTAAGTTTAAATGAGGCCATTAGGATGAGGCCCTGATCAAACTTGACTGGTGTATAAAAGGGGGAAATCTGAACACAGAAATAGATA
Organism: Oreotragus oreotragus; assembly: GCA_006410675.1. Lineage (NCBI taxonomy): Eukaryota > Metazoa > Chordata > Mammalia > Artiodactyla > Bovidae > Oreotragus > Oreotragus oreotragus. The sequence goes on along the minus strand of SJYX01017726.1, from coordinate 42,610 downwards.
CACAGGAAGGATGATGATAAGACATACAAGGAGAATGTCATGTGACCACAGAGGGCCTGAGTGATACACCTACAACTGAGGAATGCCAGAGGTGGCTGGCCAACCCCCGGAATCCAGGAAGAGACAAGAAGGATCCCCCCTTCTGGGTGTCAGAGAGAGCTCGATCCAGCACCCTGAGACAAGACACGTCTGTTGTGTCCAGCCTCCCACTTTGTGGTACTTTGCTATGGCAGCCCCAGGAGACGAATATAGCTTGGTACAATTTCTTTTATTTAGCACAGTCTTAAGAATGATCAAATGCCAACGTGTCATTATTTGCTCAAAATATTTGCAATCGGGGGAAAGTGTGGAAAGGAAGAGTCAAAATATATCTTTTCTTTCTTTCTTTCTTTCTTTTTTTACAGAGCCACAAAAATGCAATAGATAGCAACATTTTTTCCTGTACTTAATTTCTAATAACTGTCATACGAGGTGCTGATGTAAGTTTGGCTAAGTGTCTGCTTCCCGCTGGAATGTGACCACACAAAAATAATGCAGGACCTCAGGGGCTATTCCCACTTTTCCAAGGGAGAAAGTTGATAAGTTCTGCAATGGTTAGGGATTGTTTCAAACTTGCATAATTGTTACAGGCAAAGAAAAGATCGTAATCATGTAGGAAGTTCCAGTGTTCCAGAAGCCTGAGTGTAGCCCCCTCTTGGCCCACTGGAGGTAAAATAGTTTGTGAATTGAGAAACGTGTAGACAAAATAACATGGTTTTCTTTTTCAGGTGTTTGTACCCTAACTCTCAAAGACTGTTAAAGTCTCTAAAATCAACTCAGAACTCATTAAACATTTTGATACCCCCCCAAAACACAAAATCTGAGACATTGTTGCAAATCACAATCAAGCTTTGTATAACTTAAAACACACTCAAAATGTAACATTTCACCTTAACCCAAAGATAACCAGTTTTTCCGATACATGTATCATGATCTATTGATTCATACACTCACCTCTTCATAATACCAAGGATGACCTGAGCACCAGTTTCTTCTTTTAAAGGAAATATTATCATTCAAATATTTGTTAAGATGACAGTTTGATCAGACTTCCTGAAAAGTACCCTAAGGGGAGTCTTTATTTAGTAGCTGAAATTTTAAAGTAGAAATTTATTTTAGTGTTACATGGAATAAAGCCTCTGCTTTTTAGTTCTCTTTTAAAAATAAAACATTATTTGACTTTTTTGAGTGAATCAAAAACATTGTAGGGAGTAACTCTCTAAGGGATTTAATAAAATGCTAAACAAAACTTAGTTTGCCTTTTAATCCTGAACTAAACAAAGGGTCGCGGACTATGATCTCTACCCAGAGCCCTTGTTGGCTCTCCTGGGACTATTCGGGAAATGAGAGCTCTCATTTCCTGTTTTATTTTTCTGCCTAAAAGCTCTCCGGTCCTTTTTTTGGGTCACTGTTACCTTTGACCCCAAATCTTTTCTCCATTAACATATTTGCCTTTGCGCCACAAATCCCTCANTTCCAAGCTGAGGCCAATTACTTAACTCTCTGGAGGGATGGAGGGCTGACTGGTGAACCATTAGTGATGCCACCAGTCAGGGAGCACAGGATACTGACGAGATCAGATTCGTCTTTGCCTATCTCAAGACTCACATCCTGCTCCCATAGGTATAGAACATTTCGTGCTATAAACCAAACATTGTATTTCTTAAATCTGAGCATAATAACTGTGTGTTGTGGTCATTCATACATTCGTATAGATGATGTGTGTTAAGGTTGAATTGTGTCCCCATCGAAAAGATATGTTGACATTTTAGCCCCACAATGTGGCCTTAACTGGAAGTAGGATCTTTCCACAGAATATTAAGTTTAAATGAGGCCATTAGGATGAGGCCCTGATCAAACTTGACTGGTGTATAAAAGGGGGAAATCTGAACACAGAAATAGATACACAGGAAGGATGATGATAAGACATACAAGGAGAATGTCATGTGACCACAGAGGGCCTGAGTGATACACCTACAACTGAGGAATGCCAGAGGTGGCTGGCCAACCCCCGGAATCCAGGAAGAGACAAGAAGGATCCCCCCTTCTGGGTGTCAGAGAGAGCTCGATCCAGCACCCTGAGACAAGACACGTCTGTTGTGTCCAGCCTCCCACTTTGTGGTACTTTGCTATGGCAGCCCCAGGAGACGAATATAGCTTGGTACAATTTCTTTTATTTAGCACAGTCTTAAGAATGATCAAATGCCAACGTGTCATTATTTGCTCAAAATATTTGCAATCGGGGGAAAGTGTGGAAAGGAAGAGTCAAAATATATCTTTTCTTTCTTTCTTTCTTTCTTTTTTTACAGAGCCACAAAAATGCAATAGATAGCAACATTTTTTCCTGTACTTAATTTCTAATAACTGTCATACGAGGTGCTGATGTAAGTTTGGCTAAGTGTTTGCTTCCCGCTGGAATGTGACCACACAAAAATAATGCAGGACCTCAGGGGCTATTCCCACTTTTCCAAGGGAGAAAGTTGATAAGTTCTGCAATGGTTAGGGATTGTTTCAAACTTGCATAATTGTTACAGGCAAAGAAAAGATCGTAATCATGTAGGAAGTTCCAGTGTTCCAGAAGCCTGAGTGTAGCCCCCTCTTGGCCCACTGGAGGTAAAATAGTTTGTGAATTGAGAAACGTGTAGACAAAATAACATGGTTTTCTTTTTCAGGTGTTTGTACCCTAACTCTCAAAGACTGTTAAAGTCTCTAAAATCAACTCAGAACTCATTAAACATTTTGATACCCCCCCAAAACACAAAATCTGAGACATTGTTGCAAATCACAATCAAGCTTTGTATAACTTAAAACACACTCAAAATGTAACATTTCACCTTAACCCAAAGATAACCAGTTTTTCCGATACATGTATCATGATCTATTGATTCATACACTCACCTCTTCATAATACCAAGGATGACCTGAGCACCAGTTTCTTCTTTTAAAGGAAATATTATCATTCAAATATTTGTTAAGATGACAGTTTGATCAGACTTCCTGAAAAGTACCCTAAGGGGAGTCTTTATTTAGTAGCTGAAATTTTAAAGTAGAAATTTATTTTAGTGTTACATGGAATAAAGCCTCTGCTTTTTAGTTCTCTTTTAAAAATAAAACATTATTTGACTTTTTTGAGTGAATCAAAAACATTGTAGGGAGTAACTCTCTAAGGGATTTAATAAAATGTTAAACAAAACTTAGTTTGCCTTTTAATCCTGAACTAAACAAAGGGTCGCGGACTATGATCTCTACCCAGAGCCCTTGTTGGCTCTCCTGGGACTATTCGGGAAATGAGAGCTCTCATTTCCTGTTTTATTTTTCTGCCTAAAAGCTCTCCGGTCCTTTTTTTGGGTCACTGTTACCTTTGACCCCAAATCTTTTCTCCATTAACATATTTGCCTTTGCGCCACAAATCCCTCATGATCTGAAACTCACCTAGGAGTCTTAGACATGGCTAAAAGAGAACAAAATATCCCATAACATTTTAACAGGCACTGTTGAAGTCTTCTTGATCCCCAATTGCCCTCTTGCTCCCGGAAAGCTCTTCTTCAAAGCTCTTGTTTAGGGACTGAGGTTTTGTGCTGCCGGTCCGCCCTGTGTCTCTTACAGCTCTGGTAAACGCAACAGTGTTGCAAGTGAAGGGGGTGTGATGGCTTTTGCCTTCTTATCAGTTAGTCTGCAGATGGTCCTTCTGTGTTGTAAATGCCTTTCAATGAATGTTGCGAGAGCTGTGCACAGGCTTGACTCTCAGATGAAATCAGCTTGCTAATTTTCAGCTGTTTTGCAAAAGATGAAAAAAACCTTCCTGAGAGAGCCCTCCCCCCCCCACCGCCTGCCCCCAATTTGAGCACTGGGTTACCCGTGCCATAAAAATACAGAAAACACTTTCGAAATCGGTGACTTGAGTTTTTAAAGGCCGTCAGATGGGCTTTCACTTTCATGATATTTCAGTTCAGTTTAGTCGCTCAGTCCTGTCCGACTCTTTGTGACCCCATGGACTGCAGCACGCCAGGCCTCCCTGTCCATGGTCAACTCCTAGAGTTTACTCAAACTCATGTCCATCCAATGGGTGATGCCATCCAACTGTCTCATCCTCTGTCGTCCCCTTCTCCCCCTGCCTTCTATCTTTCCCAGCATCTGGGTCTTTTCAAATGAGTCAGTTCTTTGCATCGAGTAGCCAAAGCATTGGAGTTTCAGCTTCAGCATCAGTCCTTCCCATGAATATTCAGGACTGATCTCCTTTAGGATGGACTGGTTGGACCTCCTTGCAGTCCAGGGGACTCTCAAGTCTTCTCCACAGTTCAAAAGCATCAATTCTTCCGCACTCAGCTTTCATCATGACTTTTAAAGCCAGTTAATGGCAGGTAACTCAGATGTGTTCCATTCCAAGACTGGGTTGGGAGGATCCCAGGGATTGTACCCGTGTCTCCCACACTGCAGGAGGATGCTTTACCAACTGAGCTATCAGGAAAGCCCCCAAGGCTGTTTACACGTTCATTCAAATTGGGTCTCCCTCTGGGTTGGATGAGTACTTGCTTTGCTCCTGCGGAAACCAACATTTTGGACTCAGTAGTTTTCTCTCACCTGATTTTCAGAAAGTTTGCTGTGAAAGAATTGCCTGCCCTGGCCCTGGCGTGAGACTGTGTATCACTTGCTTACATTCATCTGCCCAAGCGAGGATTAAAGCTGGGATCTGAAACTCCTATCACAGTTCAAAATGTTGGTTTTTCCCAGAAGCAAACCTTAAAGGCGTGGTCTCGGAAAGACTGCACAAATTAAGCAGAGGGCTGGGAACAGTGAATGCCGGGAGGAAAGTCAAAGATCTTCTCCAGGGGTCTAAAGTTTTCTTCCAGCAATTGCCTGGACATGAGGGTGGAGTTGACTGAAAACTGGAAAGCAATATTTTTGCCACTTACTCTTCCTTTATAAGTGCCTCTACCTTCAAGCCCTTTATAGACTGGCCATAAGAACACAAAATATCAAACAAATGAATACTGATTTTTACCCAGCCTGTGTTAGAATATAATTTAAGAGAACCAAAAATTGCCCTGTTGTATTACGACAGAAGTGAAATACATGGATTTTTGATCTCTGCTGAGACAAAGTTCTAAATAACAGCTCTACCTAGATATAACTCATGTAACATAAAATTCGCTCTTGAACAGTGTACAGCTCAGTGTGGTTTAGTCTAGTCAAATGATTGTGTCACTGTCAACATTATCTAGTTTTAGAACATTTTTACTAGCCCTGAAGAAAACCCTGTGAAAGTAAAAGTGTTGGTCGCTAATTCGTGTTCAGTTCGCTGTGTGTGTGTGTGTGTGTGCATGCGCGTGTGTGCGTGCGTGGACGCCCTAAGTTTCTTCAGTCATGTCCAACTCTTTGAGACTCCATGGACTGTAGCCTATCAACCTACCCTTTATCCATGGGATTCTCCAGGCAAGGATACTGGAGTGGGTTGCCACTCCCTTCTCCAGGGGATCTTCCTGATCCGGGGATCAAACCCAGGTCTCCTGCATCGGAGGCAGAGTCTTCACCATCTGAGCCACCAGGAAGGCTCAAAAAACCCCTATACTCTTCAGCAATTACTCCCCATTCTTCCATCCCCCAAGACTCTGGCAAGCACTTACCTACCTTCTGTCTCCATAGATTCGCCTCTTCTGGACTTTCCATATAATGGAGCCACACAGTACATGGGTCTTTAGTGACTGGCTCCTCTCACTTATCATCACGTTTTCAAGCTTCACTTGTATGGTACTTTATTCTCAGTATCATTACCTCATTCCTTTTTATTGCCAAGTTGCTAAACAGAAGATCAAGATCAATAGCCTGAGAAAAACTATTTGTTAGATATTTATCACAGAAAAAAAGTCTTTTCACATTAGCCTGATGTGATTTGCTCTAATTCTGGCCCAAAGGCCACTCAGTAAGTGTAAGCCCACTTCTGCCAGAGTCATGGCTGGAAACAGAGTCATGTGCCAATTGAGTAATTTGATGAGAGTTTAACAAAAAGATGTTCCAGAAAGTGCGCTGTGGACTGTCCACGGGGAGGGTGACATCCCGGAACCAGTAGGAGCAAGGGGCTCCTACCACGCCTGGGCTTGCAGGGCAAGGCGCAAGCAGTGATGCGATCCCAGTGAGAGAGGGGGCTGTGTGTGGGGGGGGACCGCCTGGCAGGAGGAGGGTGGGAGAGGAAGGAGTTGTTCTGGAAGTTGGCGTGCTGGGAGGTCTGTCTCACCTGACCGCCTGACAGGTCGTGGTGCCTCCTGTGATCCGCCTGTGCAGAGAGACAGCTCTGCGAGGGAACAGACTGTGAACAGTGAGCTGGGGCCATGAGAGTGCGTGATTCACTCTCCAGGGATGCCTCGAGATCTTCAGGAAGCTCATGAGCCCCAAGAGATGCTTGCCCACAGTGGCTTTTTTACTTTGTCTTTTTCATGGAAACTAGATTCAAGCTGCGCTGAGACAGCAGGTTTGGGTGCTGCAATACAGAAAGAAAATAATATTAGAAATCTACAATTATGGGAGAAGGTTTTTTTTTTTTCCAAGCCCATGTAGATCCCCCCAAAATAAAAGGAACTGAGTGATATAAAGTGGGACCTGGGTCAATTTATATCAAGAAACGAGAACTAATAATTTTTAGATAAAATTATTCATAATAATAAAATTTAACCTTTTTATGATATTAAGAAGGCGCTCAGCCTTCTTCACAGTCCAACTCTCACATCCATACATGACCACAGGAAAAACCATAGCCTTGACTAGGCGGACCTTAGTCGGCAAAGTAATGTCTCNCTCCTTGCAGTCCAAGGGACTCTCAAGAGTCTTCTCCAACACCACAGTTCAAAAGCATCAATTCTTCGGCACTCAGCTTTCTTCACAGTCCAACTTTCACATCCATACATGACCACAGGAAAAACCATAGCCTTGACTAGGCGGACCTTAGTCGGCAAAGTAATGTCTCTGCTTTTGAATATACTATCTAGGTTGGTCATAACTTTTCTTCCAAGGAGTAAGCGTCTTCTAATTTCATGGCTGCACTCACCATCTGCAGTGATTTTGGAGCCCAAAAAAATAAAGTCTAACACTGTTTCCACTGTTTCCCCATCTATTTGCCATGAAGTGATGAGACTGGATGCCATGATCTTCGTTTTCTGAATGTTGAGCTTTAAGCCAACCTTTTTGTGCTCCTCCTTCACTTTCATCAAGAGGCTTTTTAGCTCCTCCTCACTTTCTGCCATAAGGGTGGTGTCATTAGCATATCTGAGGTTATTGATATTTCTCCCGGCAATCTTGATTCCAGCTTGTGTTTCTTCCAGTCCAGCATTTCTCATGATGTACTGTGCATATAAATTAGAGTGCAGAAGAATTGATGCTTTTGAACTGTGGTGTTGGAGAAGCCTCTTGAGAGTCCCTTGAACTGCAAGGAGATCCAACCAGTCCATCCTAAAGGAGATCAGTCCTGAGTGTTCATTGGAAAGACTGATGTTGAAGCTGAAACTCCAGTCCTTTGGCCACCTGATACAAAAGGCTGACTCGTTGGAAAAGACCCTGATGCTTGGAAATATTGAGGGCAGGAGAAGAAGGGGACAACAGAGGATGAGGTGGTTGGATGGCATCACTGACTCAATGGACATGAGTTTGAGTAAACTCCAGGGGTTGGTGATGGACAGAGAGTCCTGTTCTGATGCAGTCCATGGGTCACAAAGTGTCAGACACGACTGAGTGACTTGATTGAGCTTAACTGAAGTTGTGTCCAACTTTTTTGTGATCCATGGAGTGTAGTCCTGCCAGGCCCTTCTGTCCATGGGATTTTCCAGGCAAGAATACTGGAGTGGGTTGCCATTTCTCCCTCCAGGGGATCCTCCCAACCCAGGGACTAGAGCCAGGGATGGAGCCCATATCTCCTGTATTGGCAGGCAGATTCTTTACCATTGAGCCCCCTATTAGTTGTTATTTACTGACTTCTAGCTCACTCCAGTACTTCACTTTTCACTTTCCTGCATTGGAGAAGGAAATGGCAACCCACTCTGGTGTTCTTGTTTGGAGAATCCCAGGGACAGTGGAGACTGGTGGGCTGCCTTCTATGGGATCGCACAGAGTCGGACACGACTGAGGCAGCTTAGTAGCAGCAGCTTCATTGGTATATTTCCTGTGGCTTAAATAAATGGAGGATAAATGAGGTCTTTATTTTAAATATATATATTAATATATAAGCACCAATGTGCTGATTGTGATTAACCCTGTGGATATAATTTTGTTCAAACTGCCTATCAGAAATCTGTCTACCTTCTGTCAAACCATGAATTCAGATAATACATATTGCCCTTCTTTAGCAAACTCTAATTAAGAAAGCATGTTGGGTCTCCATTGTAACCAGTCATGAAGCATTATCCCTGAAGTTCAAAATCAGGCAGAATCGTATTGTTCCTTATCTTGCCTAAGATAGACTGGAGACAATGAAACATTTAAACTTGAATAACAACCAGATTAGACCCTAAAGCAGCAAGCATAAAGGAAAAAATTTGGGGTTAGTCTAACAGATTCTTCAGACATTTTGAGCTGAGATTTTGGAATCTGAGTCTTTACTCGAAGCTTAATTCTGAAAAATCACTCCTTGATATAAAGAGTATTTATTTCTTCTCCAGAGATATAATTTTCCTTAGTACCATTTTCTAGAAACTGAAGGAGGTAAAGCCAGTGGGAGTGACTCTAAAGGAAAGCATGGACTTTCATTTTCAGCTCCAACATGTAAAGAGCTTAGAAATCACCACTTCAATCTAAAACCAGAAAAAGTTGGACAACTTGAAAGTCAGTGCATTTTCCTGAAACCATCAGAGAGCTGAATTTGCAGGAAAACTGTCCCCTCAAAATTTGGAGGAAGAGAACCTAGTGAATCTAGATAATCATACCTAAATCCTGTTTACCTGAAACCATACTCTTGTAGGAACTCAAGAATTCTGAGGACTTCTTTGGGGTTGAGTGTGAAGTAGCATGAGGATGAGAACCTCCTGAAAACCTCAGATTTAAAAATGCCTTACACTCCAGGAACCCCACCAGGTTCTCCTGATGAAGAACTAAGAAGTTTTCCTCACAGCCATGCCAGGAGAAGAGGAGGCTTAATCCTAGTGAAACATACATAAAGCTACCTCTTCCATTACAAATTCCCATTCTCCAAGGTGGGGAGGGGAACTTCACTAGAGCCTTACCCAACCTGAAGAAAGAATACTTCTTGCCCTCTAGCCCATCCACTAGCTTTCCTATTTAACCTAAGTGGTGGAGAAGAGACTCAGAAAGTAGAAACACTTGTGAATGAGAAGCTTAGGGTTGGTCCACTAAAAGGTTGGGATTTAATTATAAGGCTATAAAGAGCTTCTTCTCTCCTACACTTCACCACCATACCCACAGGGGTCCAGCTTAATAACAGTGGATCATAGCTGAAACAGGTGCATGGTGCAGCTTCTCTCTAAGGAGGAGGACATAAGACAGCCAAAAGGGGGGGGGGGGGGGACAAAAAAATACGAGAGAAACCTGAAGGCTTTGGTACTTGTAACTACAATACATGCATGCCTGTCTGACTCTGCAACCTTATGGACTGTAGCCTACCAGGCACCTCTGTCAAACGAAATTCTCCAGGCAAGAATACTGGAGTCAGTTGCCACGCCCTTCTCTATGGGATCTTCCCAATCCAGGATCAAAGCTGGCCTCCTGGGTCTTCTGCACTGCAGGTGAATTCTTTATCTACAGAGTCACCCAGGAAGCCCAGAACTACAGTACAGCAAATGTCAAACAATAGCCCAGCTCTTAGCCAAATTAGCGGCAAATCTCACCCTGAGGGTCTGTTTACCTCATTTCTTATCATTCTATACATATCTGACTTTCAATAAAGTTATGAGGTACATTGGAAAATGATATTAGAGAATAAATAAGCATCAAAGTCAGATTCAGATGTGATGTAGATATTAGAATCATCAGATAGGAAATTAAAAATACCTCTGATAATTAGATTCAGAGTTTTAATTGAAAAAGTAGACAACATACAAGAAATGGCTAATGTTAACACAGAGATAGAAATTTGAAGAAAGAATAAAAATACTAGAAATCGAAACTATTATAACAGAAATGAAGAATGCCTCTGATTATCTCATTAGTAGACAAGATGTGGCCAAGAAAGAATCAATGAGTGTAAATATAGATCAATAGAAACTTCCCATTACAATGGTTATTAATAAAGGAAAAATCTCTTTCCCCTGAAAAAAAAAAGAAAAAGAAACTTTACAAACTGAAATGCAAAGAGGGAAAAAAATGAAAAAAAAAAAAAAAGAGTAGAACACAGAACAAAGCATCTAAGAATTGAGGGACAATGTCAAAACACAAGCGAAATCAACCCTGAATATCCACTGGGAGGACTGAGGCTGAAGCTGAACCTCCAATACCTTGGCCACCTGATATGAAGAACCAGCTCCTTGGAAAAGACCCTGATGCTGGGAAAGACTGAAGGCAAAAGGAGAAGAGGGCAGCAGAGGATAAGATGGGTGAATTGCATCACTGATTCAAGGGATATGGACTTGGACGAACTCCAGGAGATGGTTAGGGACAGGGAAACTTGGTGTGCTGCAGTCCACGGGGCTGCAAAGAATCAGGCAAGACTGAACAACAACATATTTGTAATAGCAGTACTTAAAGAAGAAAAAAAAAGGAGTGGAAGAAATAATTGAACCAATAATGACTAAGAACTTTCAAATTTAATGACAACATCAAATCATTGATTTAGAAAGTTTGGAGAACACCAAACAGGATTAAAAACTAAACAAAAACAAAACAAACATTATACCTACTCATGTCATATTCAAACTTCAGGAAAACAAAGGCAATGTGAAATCCTGGGGGGAAAAAAACAGATGAAAAAGAACATTATCTCTATAGGAAATAGGAAAAGAAACACAGAGCTATCAGAAATCATACAGACAAGAAGAGAGTGGACTGGAATATTTTAAATGTTGAAAGAAAACAAAACAAAACAATCCCACAAACCAAGAATCTTCTATGAAGTAAAATTATCCTTCTCTTGTGAGTGAAGAAGAATAAAGATTTGCTCAGGCAAAACCTGGGGAATCCATTACCAAGAGACCAGCTCCACAAGAAATGTTAAAAGTTTCTTTCAAGGGAAAGGAAATTGTATATGTTAGAAGCTCGGCTGCTCATAAAGAAAGGATGAATATTGGAGACAAAAGCTCTTTAATTTTCCTTAGTCTTAATCTAAAAGAAATGTTTACAGTAGCAGGACTACTTAATAGTCATCCCCTTCATCATTTAAATTATTAAACCAGTCTCTTCTTTGTTTTTATTTTGTGGATTCCTTGAAATTCTTGAAAAAAATCAATTAAAAAAAAAAAAAACCTGTTTCAGATTTACAACTAAATAAATATTTTAGTGTATCATTTGATTAATATATCTTCATAATTTGTAGTTATTTTAGTGCACGTAATCATTCAGTAAGTAATTAAGATTCTCTATTATGTGTCAAGGGGCCTTCCCTGGTTGCTAAGCAGCAAAGAATCTGCCTGCAGTGTAGAAGATATACGTTCGATCCCTGGCTTCGGAAGATCCCCTGGAGGAAGGCATGCAATCCACTCTTGTATTCCTGCCTGGGAAATCGCATGGACAGAGGAGCCCGGTGGGCTACAGTCCATGAGGTCACAAGAGTTGTATAAGACTTAGCAATGGAGCCAGCACCTCCATTGTGTCTCAATTTCTGTGAAGAGTGATGGAGACATGGTGATAAACAAGACAGGTATTATCCCTTCCTTTACGGAGGTACACATTATTTGGGGGAATAATAGAAAATAAAGAGTAAGCGCTGATAAAGATGCAATGCTATCAGAGTGTGTAAGGTAATATAAAGGGGGTGAAAAGCATACAGGAGGAGATGATAGCTACTTTCAACAAGGTCAGAGGCATCTTGTCACTTAAAGAATGATCTGTGAATTGGAACTAGAAAGATTAGAGAGAGAGCATCCTGTGAAGCAGGTGTTTTAGGCAGGGAGAACAAGATCAAAGGCACAAACCTGGGGAGTTTTCAGAACAAGAGGAGACTGGTGTGACTGGAAGGTTGAGTGAGCTGAGAGCAGTGTCAGAATTGACCAATATATTTAATGTATCAGACACTCTTGCCAACAGGGTCATCGAATATCTCAGGTACATTTAAAATGTATTTAGCAAGCATTGGTCGTCTTCCAAGAACAGAGTAAATACAGCCAGATGGGTGTCCAACTCGAGATGAATATCTCCCCTATACTTATCATGAGTCACAGCATCGTTTCGAGACAGTAAGATTCAACGTGGCTCGTATTACATAAGAAAGAATGATTCTCTCACAAGATTATTTTTTTTTGTATTTATTTATTTTTTTACACGAACAAGATTATTTTTTAAATTAATTTTACTGGAGTAGAGCTGATTTAAAATGTGTTGGCTTCTGCTGTACAGAAAAGTGAACTTGTCATACATATACATATATCCAGTTTTTTTTCAGATTATTTTCTGATATAGATCACTAAAGAGATTGAGTAGTATTCCCTGTGTTATACAATAGGTCCTTATTCATTATTTATTTCATATACAGTAGTGGGTATATGTCAATCCCAATTTTTACCCCCTCTATCAGTAACTGTAAGTTTCTTTTCTACATCTGTGACCCTATTTCTATTTTGTAATAAGTTTACTTGTACCATTTGTTTTGATTCCACATACAAGTGATATCACATATCTGTCCTGTTTGACTTCAGTCAGCGTGGCTATCTCTAGGTCCATCCATGTTGCTGCACATGGCATTATTTCATTCTTTTTTATGACTGAGTAATATTCCATTATATATGTATGTCCACATTTATCCATTCATCTGTTGACGGACATTTAGATTGCTTTCATATCCTGGAAGATGATCTGTAAAAATAACTTGTAGCCATAAATTTTAGTATTTGTTTGTCAGTCATTAATGTTTCATTTGTGTAGCTCTATGTTTGACTTAAGATTCTGTAAGGTACACACTTATGAGGAAGAGAAGTAGGAAGTCTGGTAAGAAGTTGTTTATGACATATCAGCAGCTGTGCAGGGACAAGCAACCATATTCTCCTCTAGATGTTTTAACATCGCCTATTACTTCCATTCATGCACTTATTTTATCAGCTGGATAAACACAGAACAGAAGATCTTAAATTTTCAGATTACTCCTTTGGAGCTATTATGTGACAGAAAAATATATAATGAGGGCATACGGCAACCCACTCCAAGATTCTTGCCATGGACAGAGGAGCCTGGGAGGTTAAATTCATAGGGTTATAAAGAGTCAGACACAACTGAAGCAACTTCACATACACATACATATAACTCTCAAACCAATAAAAACAAGAAGCATAGCAAATCTGAGATCATAGTGCAAGATGAAGTAAAGTGAAATGAGTTGAAATCGCTCAGTCGTGTCCGACTCTTTGTGACACCATGGACTGTAGCCTACCAGGCTCCTCTGACCATGGGATTTTAGTACAAGATAAGGAAGTGCTATTTGTAGCCAAGTAAGGAAATGTAGTGATTTTTTCCTCACGATGTTCATTATCTTCCAAATGTGACTATTGTGGTTATTGACCTTCAGTAGAAAGCTACTTAACCAATATCTTAACAAACATTTTGCTCACCTTTTGAAGGTTAAAAAATTACAAAAAAATATATTTTAAGATGTCAAAGTAACCCTAATTGTAAATTTCAAAACAAATACTTAAAAGAAGATGTTCTTAATTTTGTAACTTTTCTGATATATTTACCATGACAATACTTAAATATTTGCTTTATATTTTTCAAGGTTCAAAGCCTTTTCTTCTCTCAAATCACTTGGATAGTTCTGCTGTTTTTTACTGTATGCATTACAGTTTTATATAGAAAATGACTCAGCATACTTTGGTGCACTTTTGGTCGTTTCTTATGTCATTATTGCTAATATGTTCACCATGATCTTTTTTTCTATTTTTTGTTGTGTGTATAGATTGAGAAATCAACCCTGAATACTAATGATGAAGCTGAAACTCCCAACACTTTGGCCACCTAATGCGAAGAGCCAACTCATTGGGAAAGACCCTGATGTTGGGAAAGACCCTGATGTTGGGAAAGATTAATGACCAAAGGAGAAAAGGGCAGTAGAGGCTGAGGTGTTTGGCTGGCATCACCAATTCAATGGACATGAACTTGGTTGAACTCTGGGAGACAGTGAGGCACAGGGAAGCTGGTGTGCTACAGTCTATAGGGTAGCAAAGAGTCAGACATGAACTGAAAAACAACAAAATAGATTCTCAAGTTTCCCAGGTAAATCCAACTGCCAATGTAGGAGACACAGGAGATGAGGGTTGATCCCTGGGCCAGGAAGATCCCTTGGAGAAGGAAATGGCAACCCACTTCAGTATTCTTGCTTGGAGAATTCCATGGGCAGAGGAGCCTTGCAAGCTACAGTCCATGGGGCTGCAAAGAGTTGGACACGACCGAGGCACTGAATTTGCACTCATATAGATTCTCAATGTTTGGGTTGTACATTGAAAGGAAAGCAGGTTGCTTTAGCTCCTACTTATCTATTAGTCGCTTGTGCTTGGAAATACCTAAAAATGAAAACTAAACATCTACTTACAAAATACATGAGGTTATTTGTCCCCTGAGGTGTCTAGCAATGCTCTTTTAAAATGTGATTCATTAGGAATAATCCTGTGGGTTAGGGAAAGCTTCCATGTCCTATGCATACAGTAATATTCATTATGTGGAAAGTAGTGACCTTTTCCAAATGGGCGAGTGCCATTAATGTGACATCTGGACCTCCAGGATGTCATGAGAAGGCAGTTTACTGCCCATGAGGAATGCATGTGATGTGTCACATGTGAAAAAAAAAGAAAGCTGCTAGTGAGAGGCTGTAGGATGAACTTACAAAAGCTCTTCCAAGGTCATACTCCAACAAGGGCTGACAAGGAACAGCACTTCTGTATAGACAGCACCCTGTAAAACACATCACTTTGATAAAGGTTCCTCATTTGATTCCAGTGAAAAAGCAATGCTACAAATTGGGCATGTGGTATGGTATATAGCTCAGTTGGTAAAGAATCTGCTTGCAAGGCAGGAGACCCCGGTTCAGTTCCTGGGTTGGGAAGATCTGCTGGAGAAGGGCTAGGCTACCCACTCCAGTATTCTTGGGCTTCCTTGATGGCTCAGCTGGTAAAGAATCTGGCTGCAATGCAGGAGACCTGGATTCGGCCCCTGGGCTGGGAAGATCCCCTGGAGAAGGGGAAGATGACCCACTCCAGTAGTATTCTGGCCTAGAGAACTCCATGGACTGTGTATTCCATGGGGTTGCAAGGAGTCAGACACATCTGAGTGACTTTCACTTTCCCATCATGGTATATAGATTAGCCAATCAGCTGGAATTTTTCAGCATTAGAGAACAAATCTAACAAACTTTATATAGTAATTTAATCTAATTTGGCTTCCCAGATGGCTCAAGGGTGAAGAATTCAGCTGCCAAGCAGGAGACCCAGGTTTGATCTGTGAGTCAGGAAGATCCCCTGGAGGAGGAAATGGCAACCCACTCCTGTATTCTTGCCTGAGAATTCCCATGGACAGAGGAACCTGACGGGCTACAGTCGATGGGGTTGCAAGAGTCAGACACAACTTATCGACTAAACAACAACGACAGCAAATCTAATCACTGAATCATTAAACTCTGTGATCCTCAAAAATGTAATCCTACTCAGAATGTTACCAAAAGGGTATGTGTGTGGTCTGCTGCTCAAAGCCAGTAGACAGGCCAGATTGGTGGAAGGGAAAGCTGGCTTTGTTTTAAATGCCAGCAGCCTGATGGGGAAGGTAAGGACATCTGTACAAAGGCCAACTGTCCCCTGATTCCTGACAAGAGGGGGGTGGGAGTTTTTATAGACAAAGTGTGCGAGTGGGGCTACATGCAGAAATAGCACAGTCATCTCTGACAGTCCTCTTCCCGTTGGTCGTCAGTGGTCTGACCAGCGTCATCTTGGTTGCTTTAGGTACAGTTAATCGTCAGTTCCAGGGTCCACTTGTTCCCATTTTCTTTGTGGCCAGTTCTCAGAATTGTGGCAGCTCATGCCCTGGGTTTCCCTGGTGGCTCAGAGGCAAAGAATCTGTCTGCAATGAAGGAGACGCTGGTTCCATCCCTGGGTCAGGAAGATGCCCTGGAGGAGGGCATGGCAACCCTGTCCAGTACTCTTGCCTGGGAAATCCCATGGACAGAGGAGCCTGGCGGGCTACAGTCCATTGGATCACAGAGAGCTGGACAGGACTGAAGTGACTTAGCACAGAAAGCAAAACACAGGTCCTGGGTAAAATCTGGTCATCATGCAGTTAACTTCTCCACCTGGTGTTTTAGTATCTGTAAGACAGCTCACAGGATATGGCTCCGGATATTACTACAGCCCTTGAGTAAGAACTAAAGGTCCTTGACTAGCTTAGTTAGTTCAGTTGCTCAGTCATGGCTGACTCTTTGTGACCCCGTGGACTGCAGCATGCCTGGCCTCCCTATCCATCACCAACTATGCCTAGTGACTACATTATTCTTATTTAATCTCATTTGACTGTTTTCCTTTGCTTCTGTATTTCTCACTTCTCTGATTAAACTTATTCTTTGACTAAAGTTTTCCACAAACAAAAGTCAGGCAGTGAACATTGTGTGTAGGGGGTTGCGGGGGGTGGCAGGGGTGGTGGTGTGGCAAGAACTATAGAGTCTTGCTTCATGTCAAGAAAATTTCTTAAAGTCCCATGTAAATTCATGTAAATAAGAACTTAATAGTAAACACCATATTATTATTTAATACAGAACTTACAATACTTATTACAGAACTTACAATGAGAACATACTAGTAAATACCATATTATTATTTAATATAGAACTTATAATACTTATTACAGAACTTACAATACTGTCAAGTTTTTAAAACTTTACCTGTGCAGTATTGAACAAATGATGTTTTGTTTTCTTAATTACAGCCACGCTGATCAGCTCTATCACAACGTGTAAACCAAATTATTTAGAAAAATGTGACACGTTTTTTTGAACCGAAACCATTACTTTCAAATGATCCTAGGAAATAGGCCCATATGAAATTTAGAGCAATAGCAAATTATGGCATTATGGGACCTCATACTTTCATATGCACAAGTCTTGGTAATCATGTCTTAAACATTTGTTTGACTCTAATCAGCTGATTTTAGACTTGAATTTGTAAAGTTTCCCAACTCATAGTGAGCACTGGATCACAGGTGTTTTATTTGTATTTCCTCTACAATTGCCTTATTTTCTTATCTAAAGTCCAGATGCATTACTTATTATTATTTAATATAGAACTTATAATACTTTTTACAGAACTTACAATACTGTCAAGTTTTTAAAACTTTACCTGTGCAGTATTGAACAAATGATGTTTTGTTTTCTTAATTACAGCCACGCTGATCAGCTCTATCACAACGTGTAAACCAAATTATTTAGAAAAATGTGACACGTTTTTTTGAACCGAAACCATTACTTTCAAATGATCCTAGGAAATAGGCCCATATGAAATTTAGAGCAATAGCAAATTATGGCATTATGGGACCTCATACTTTCATATGCACAAGTCTTGGTAATCATGTCTTAAACATTTGTTTGACTCTAATCAGCTGATTTTAGACTTGAATTTGTAAAGTTTCCCAACTCATAGTGAGCACTGGATCACAGGTGTTTTATTTGTATTTCCTCTACAATTGCCTTATTTTCTTATCTAAAGTCCAGATGCATTACTATTCCCTGGGGTGGGGGGAGGGGATAAACTCAAAATAATAAATTTTATTCCTGGAACATTTGCATCTTTTGACCATTATTTAGCATGAATGGAAGAATTATAAAGATTGTACTACAGAAAGTATAAAAATGAGAAGAACTGACCATAGACTAGGTTTCCTTCTGAATTTAAACCAGAACTTTATTGAAAGTGTTAAAATATTTTTTTCTATGATCCAAAGAAATTAGGTTTACTTAATAAGGCAGCCAGTATAGTACTTTCAGAGGAACAATTTGTTTTTTTTCTGGGCACTTAAGGTCAATGGTTTCAAAGGCAAATTGAGAGGATACAAAAAATATTTTGAAGCCTCTACACCTTTCCATTCTTTTTAATCCCATATATGGGTACAAACCATCTCTGGTTACCAAAATAAATAGACCATAGTCAGATGTAACTACACAGTAGAAAAGAAAGACCACATAAGGAAATATTACGTGGCCCACACATAACACATTGCCTATTCTTGTTTGTGCAAAGAGCAGCTGAATTGATGAGCCCTCATTCTCCATTAAAAGAGAAGTGTATTTTCCATTTTCTTTGTGGAATTCTTACTAGCTGATAAATATCTAGTATTGTCATTTCAACAAGAGCTGCATCTCTGGAGGTGATCATGGCCTGCAAGATATACCTGTAATACAAATTTATAAATTGATTATAGAACTTTCTCGACAGCAGGGTGAAAAGACTGCTGTATTTTAAAGCGTACTTGACATCCTGTTTCTTGTAGAAAAACCTATTCTCTATTACTCTATTTATTATCAGGATAAAGCAGTGCAGCACACAAACACTTCTGTTTCCTTTCTAGTGGTGTGGGGAGAGGGTGGAAAAGAAAACGGACAAAGATGGGGAAGGCTTGAAAGGCGAAAAGATGTTGCTCAGGTATAGAATCTGAAACTATGCTGGTGAAATAAAACTTCATGCTGCTGTTGTTCAGTCACTAAGTTGCTTCCAGCTCTTTGTGACCCCTTGGATAACAGCACGCCAGGCTACCCTGTCCTTCACTATCTCCTGGAGTTTGCTCAAATTCATGTCCATTGAGTCAGTGATGCCATCCAACCATCACATCCTCTGCTACTCCCTTCTCGTTTTGCCCTCGATCTTTCCCAGCATCAGAGTCTTTCCAATGAGTAGGCTCTTCACATTAGGTGGCCAAAGTATTGGAGCTTCAGCTTCAGCATCAGTCCTTCCAGTGTATATTCAGGGTTGATTTCCTTTCGGATTGACTGGTTTGATTTCCTGTCAGTCCAAGGGACTCTCAAGAGGCTTCTCCAACACCACAATTCGTAAACATCAGTTCTTCAGCACTCAGCCTTCTTTATGGTCCACCTCTCACATCTGTACATGACTACTGGAAGAACCATAGCTTTGATTATATGGACCTTTGTCAGAACAGTAATGTCTCTGCTTTTTCATTTGCTATCTAGTTTTGTAACAGCTTTCCTTTCAAGGATCAAGTGTCATTTAATTTCATGACTGCAGTCACCATCCTCAGTGATTTTGAAGCCAAAGAAAACAAAATCTGTCACTGCTTCCTCAACTTCATATCTTTGCTTATAATTGCATCTCCAAATGCATTCATTCACTATCAGGCATTCAATAACTATTTTTGAGTTATTATATGAAGAGCACTATTCTAGGTACAGACCACAATTTATTTGCCTGGGCATCCATATTTCTGAACCTTCTGCATCTAAATGGGAAGTTTATTTACCAGGTGAATGCTTTGGCATCTGGAAACAGAACTCTAATAAGGCTTTAATCTGACCTCTTAATCTGAACCTATCCACCCAATGTCAAAGCAATTTGGTATGCGTTTGGTGGTGAGAGGCATTTTCTGTAAAAGAAAAAATTTGCAGAAAGTTGCATGCAAGCTTTTGCTGGCAATGAACTCTTGTTAATGGAGAAAAATGTCTATTTTAAGAGTTTTTAGAATGCCATGAGATTGTTTTTATTTTACAAGGCACAGCTAATCAGTGACTTGGAGAATTGGTGGATACCTAACTTGTGGATACCCAATGGGTCCCTAACCAGGCTTTGTAGAGGCATCTACAAAATGAATCAGGTTCTTGAGTCCAATTACAGGTCTCTTAATATCATCCTCTAAGTGATAGGTCTGGAAATCTGCATTATTTTTTTCCTTTTCAGAATATTTTTAAAAGCAAAGTTTTGTTTGGCAATAAAGGGACAATCTAAACTCTCCTTTCTAGAGGCTTATTGTTTTCTGGGTTCTTAGAATACCGCCTCATCTTATGAAACATGCTTAAAAGATGATAGTAAAATTAACAGTCAAGATCCAAAAACTGGAAACCTGAACAATTAATTAAAATATACCAAAATAGAAAACCTTACCAGTCATTTAAAATGCATATTAGATTAATAATCAAGCATTATTTCATATCAAGTTGGCAAAAGTAAATAATGGTACCAATTCCAATGGTACAGAGGTCTTGGTGAATCAGATATTCACTAATTGTATTAGAAGTGTGAATTTGGAAACATAGCAAAACCTTTTAAAATATATTGGGATGTGAGTAGGTTAGAATGTTTTTATGAAATAATACACTAGCAGGGATAAAGTAGGAAAATGAGCATCCCCCAAACAAATCTTTTTTAATTCACTTGCTGTCATGGAGATCTATGAAAATATTAGCAATATCTTTTTAGGTTTTGAAACCACCTTACATCAGGCAGTGAATAATCCAATCAGTTTGAATTTTACATGCTAAATTTTTTAATGGGAGAATTTACATGTGAATATAATCTGTGTGGACTTCCCTGGTGGCTTAGCAGTAAAGAACACACCTGCCAATGCAGGAGACACAGGTGAGTTGGGTTGGATCCCTGGGTCAAGAAAATCCCTTGGAGAAGGAAATGGCAACCCACTTCAGTATTCTTAACTGGGAAACCTCATGGACAGAGGAGCCTGGGGGCTACAGTTGTAAAAAGTCATACATGAACTAATGACTAAATGACAACATAATCTGTATATCATTTTGAAATAAGTGTTACAGGTTATTTTGGAAAGTTTAATTTATAAAACTCCACCACATAGCATACATTTTTCTCATTTTGCTGACACCCAGACTTGTGAAAACTTCAAGGATAAGAAGGCAGTCTTGCTTTGGGAGCCACTAGCCCATTCTTTGGTGTTTGCGCCCACAACCTAAGGATAAGAACTCTTATTTCATTCTCCCTCCCCTCTTGCACCATATCCTGGAGAAGGAATTCCATGTCAGTGGTTTATGACTCTCTCACTTTTCTAGGAGTAATCAGAATTAGGGTGATATCTGGGACAGGAGTGTTTGAAAGACATGAATAAATTTTTATGAGAAGGTTGAAGAGTGTTTCCACTGGCATCTGAACAATTATTAATAAAATGCTGTCTCTGGTCCATGTCATGTGGCAGTCTGGATGGGACAGAGTTTAAGGGAAATGGGAGACATGTACAAGGATGGCCGAGTCCCTTCACTGTTACCTAAGACCATCACAGCATTGCTAACCAGTGCAAAATAAAAAAGTTCAAAAGAAAAAAATACTGTCAGGTGAAAAATCTGAGCAAAACAAGAAATGAGTATTTGTATGGAACTGTTGGAAAGCAGTTCAGTTCAGTGGGTCAGTCGTGTCTGACTCTTTGTGACTCCGTGGACTGCAGCACGCCATGCCTCCCAGTCCATCAGCAACTCCTGGAGTTCACTCAAACTTATGTCCATTGAGGCAGTGATGTCATACAAACATCTCATCCTCTGTCATCCCCTCCTCCACCTGCCTTCAATCTTTCCCAGCATCAGTTCAGTTCAGATCAGTTGCTCATTCATGTCCGACTCTTTCTGATCCTATGAATCGCAGCACGCCAGGCCTCCCTGTCCATCACCATCTCCTGGAGTTCACTGAGACTCACTTCCATCGAGTCAGTGATACCATCCAGCCATCTCATCCTCTGTCATCCCCTTCTCCTCCTGCCCATAATCCCTCCCAGCATCAGAATCTTTTCCAATGAATCAACTGTTCACATGAGGTGGCCAAAGTACTGGAGTTTCAGCTTTAGCATCATTCCTTCCAAAGAAATCCCAGGGCTGATCTCCTTCAGAATAGACTGTTTGGATCTCCTTGCAGTCCAAGGGACTCTCAAGAGTCTTCTCCAACACCACAGTTCAAAAGCTGTCTCTTATACACATCTTAAGGAAGACTGAACTAACCATATAACCTGCTTCATTATGAGGCTGTTTCAGTTAGACCAAATAATATATAAAATAAATCCTTTATTTGGTTCATTTTGGCATGCTAAAATTCTAAGAATCTAAGACTGAAATCTTAGTTTATAAGAAGAATGTTAAAGTCTTTTGCTGCTGGTGTCCCTATATCTCCCCTGGGGATTCAAAAGGAAAAAACAGTCATTGGATCAAGTCAGAATTCACAGGCCCACAGGTCTGCTGAGTATCATCATGATGCCACCTTAGCTGTTTAGGAATTAGGANTGGAGAATTTTGAGCATTAGTTTACTAGCATGTGAGATGAGTGCAATTGTGTGGTACTTTGTGCATTCTTTGGCATTGCCTTTCTTTGGGATTGGAATGAAAACTGACCTTTTCCAGTCCTGTGGCCACTGCTGAGTTTTCCAAATTTGCTGGCATATTGAGTGCATTAGAAGACTTAATGTTGTTAAAATGTTTTTATAATCCAAACCAATCTACCAATTTAATATAAGCCCCATAAAATCCCAAAGGCACTTTTTTTTTTTTAAACAGAAATGGGGGTGGGGAAAAAGCCCTAAAATTCATATGGAATAACAAAAACTTCAAAATAGCCAAAGTGATCTTGAAAAAGAACAAAACTGAAGACATCACACTTCCAGATTTCAAAATACATTGCAAAGTCATAATAACTATAAAAATATGGTATTGGCATAAACATACAGAGACCAATGAAACAAAATAGAAAAGCCAGAATTAAGCCCACATAAAATAAACTCCAAATGAATTAAAGACCTAAACATAAGACCTGAAATAAGCAACTATTAATATTAGAAGAAACCACTGGGTTGGGAAGGACTTCTTTGTCATGACACCAAAAGCTTAGACAACAGAAGACAAAGTAAACAAAGGGGATGAGATCGAATGTAAACCCTTCTGTTCAGCAAAGGAGACAAGCAGCAGAAGGACGGGGCGGCTGAAGGAGTGTGATGATAAGGAGTTACTCTCCAAGATATATAAGAACCTCCTGCAACTCAGTAGCAAAAGTCAGATATCCCAATTTTAAGAAATGGACAAAGGACTTGAAACAACATTCCTCCGAGGAAGATATACAAATGGCCAGCAGGCATGACCATAACCATTCATCAGGGAAATGCCAATCGAAACCATCGTGCAAGATCATCTCGCATCTGTCAGGATGGCTATTTTATCCAAAAACCAAAAAGCAAAGGCAAACAAAAGGCAGCACGTGTTGAGGAGGATGTGGAGAAACTGGAATCCTTCTGCACTGTTGGTGGACATGTAAGACGGAAGTTGCTATGGAAAGCAATATGACGTGTACACAACAAGTTAAAATAGAACCACCTCAGGGTCTAGCAAGTCTACTTCTGGGTATATAGCTAAAATAATTGAAATCAGAATTTCAAAAGATATCTATACTTCTGTGTTTTTTGCAACACTATCCACTAGCTGAGTCACAAATAAATCAAATGCTATTGACAGATAAGCAGATAAAGAAACTGTGCCATATACACATTCTACAATGGAATATTATTCAGCGTTTAAAAAGAAGGAAAGCATGCCACTTGCAACATCATGGAAAAACCTAGAAGACTTTATGCTAAGTGAAATATGCCAGTCATTGAACAAACACCGCATGGATCTACTTATACGAGGTGTCTCAGACAAACTCATAAAAGTAGAGAATATAGTAGTGGTAACTGGGGGAGGGATTGATATCCTTATTTTAGTTAAGCTATTAGTACAACACACAATGGCCTTGGAATCTATTTTTTTAACTATAACTGGAGAAGGAAATGGCAACCCACTCCAGTATTCTTGCCTGGAGAATCCCAAGGACAGAGGAGCCTGGTGGGCTACAGTCTACGGGGTTGCAAAGAGTCGGACACAACTGAAACAACTTGGCATGCATGAATATTGTCAGTTTGAACCGTTTTATGCATGAGACATACAGANAAATGGCAACCCACTCCAGTATTCTTGCCTGGAGAATCCCAAGGACAGAGGAGCCTGGTGGGCTACAGTCTACGGGGTTGCAAAGAGTCGGACACAACTGAAACAACTTGGCATGCATGAATATTGTCAGTTTGAACCGTTTTATGCATGAGACATACAGATCAGTTACAACCAAAACACATGCACTAATACAACTATAATAACACAAAGCACCAAGAGATATTCTTCAGCATCTTTAGAGACATTAATCAATCCTCAAAGCTATTTTTTCTTGTCTGCATAATATGCCAAGCGTTCCAGGCCAGGGAATATAACCCCTTCAAAAATGAATTGCAATAACAGAGCCAAAGGCAAGTTAGAGTTTCCTGCTGTGACTAAAATCCAATTCTACACAGAGAAGAAGAAAGCAGCTGAGAGATAAGTTGGGATTACCCACTGCAGACATCTATAATTCAGTTTTGCTATCCTAAGAATTTATCTGACTCACCGATGCTCTGGCTACTTTTGAAAAGATGAATTACTTATTAAACAATTTTTAGAAAGCTGCTTGTAGCTCTTTTTTCCAACCTCAAGAGCAATGGTGCAAATGAATGAAGTCACAGAATAAGATGCAATTAAAGTTTCAGTTGATTTCAGTTATTGACTATTTCAGCTAAATTAGGAATTTAGGATTCGTTTTCCCAAGTAACTTTAATTTTCTACAAAGGAGAGAGGATAGATGTTTTAGACTTTTGGATTATTTATAGCATGCATTGTAATGTTTTTTACACTACAGCAACTATTACCTGCTGTTTTTCCACGAATAGAGACCCTTCCAATTCATAGGTTTACTGGTTTTTCAGAGTTATTCTAGAAAGGATTGGTACTTAATTCTGTCAAGGAAAAATGAAGTTCTTAAAATGCTTCAAGAAAGGACAATGGATGGGAATTCCCTGCTGGTCCAGTAGTTACGATTCAGTGCTTTCACTTTGGTGAAACCAAAGTTTGAGTTCAACCCCTATTCCCCAGGCTCCCTGCCCCAAGTGTCACACCATACAGTCAAAAAAAAAAAGGTACAATGGAAATTAGAAGCTAGTATTTAGAACTGACTGTCGATCTGTGAATATATTTTCAGTCATTTAAAAAATGTCCTGACTATAACTCTGGTTGCCTGATATGATGATTTCAAAATTAAATTCCATGTTTATATACTAATAAGAAACCTGAGATATACTTGCAAGAGGAACCAAATTAAAATCTTTGTACTGTGTTCAAAGTCATCAAATATTAAATTACAACCTTCCTTAGGTTCTACTCAAGGTAAAGTTGACCTTTCAAACCAAAAGATTTCTTTGCATGAATCATTTGTGCAACTCCTTCTGATCAATGTTAATGACAAATGAAAATTGTAAGAAGTATTATAATCACAGCTAATACATGTGCCATTTATAATTTCTTTTTTTGTTTTAAGTCACTGACACCCCTTCACAAACAGGCTTAAATAGTAATAAGAAGCTGATTGATTCCCTGGGTCCTCAGTGCAAGTGCCTTCAACATTTCCATTTCATTTTCCTGTTCTCCTTCAGCCGTGCTCTCCTCTAGGCTTTAGTTTTCTCTTCAGCCTCTTCAGTTCAGTTCAGTCACTCAGTCGTGTCAGACCCTTTGGGACCCCATGGACTGCAGCACGCCAGGCCTCCCTGTCCATCATCAACTCCCAGAACTTGCCCAAACCCATGTCCATGAGTCAGTGATGCCATCCAACCATCTCATCCTCTGTCCTCCTCTTCTCCTCCGGTCTTCAATCTTTCCCAGCATCAGGGTCTTTCCCAAGGAGTCAATTCTTCTCATCAGGTGGCCAAAATATTGGAGTTTCAGCTTCAGCATCCAATGAATATTCAGGACTGATTTCCTTTAGGATGGTTCTCCTTGCAGTCCAAGGGACTCCCAACAGTCTTCTCCAGCACCACATTTCAAAAGCAACAATTCTTCGGAGCTCAGCCTTCTTTATGGTCCAACTCACATCCATACATGACTACTGGAAAAACCATAGCTTTGACTAGACGGACCTTTGCTGGCAAAGTAAATGTCTCTGCTTTTTAACAATCTGATTGGGTTGGTTACAGCTTTTCTTCTCAAGGAGGCTCATATATTCCAGGTGTCTCACTGGCACACCAAAATGTCTCAGAAAAGATCGCTGATCAGAGTTACTCACTCTGCACGAGAGCGCTCAGTCCTGTTCGACTCTCTGCGACCCCATGGACTGTAGCCCACCAGGCTCCTCTGTCCATGAAATGGGTTGCCATTTCCTCCTTCAGGGGATCTTTCCAACCCAGGGATCCAACCCGAGTCTCCGGCAGCTCCTACATCGGCAGGCAGATTCTCTATCACTGAGCCACCTGGAAAGGCTCTCTGAAAAGCAAGTAAATTCTTTTTCAACAGAAAGTGTTACAGAATTGGTTAGAATCTGGCCACGTGCAGAATCAATTCCTGTGGCGAGAAAAATGCCTGACTGGATGGTGTCTGAGTGCCTTAGCCAATCACCGTGGCCAGAAGACAGGATGCCTGACTGTTCAGGACCAATCACAGCGCCCCTCCGGACCTAGTAGCCGGGCGAATCTCACCCAGGCCGCAGGCGGCCACACGGGCTGCAAGAGAACAGATGCCAGCGAGGCTGCTGCGTGAGCTCTTCGGTTACTCCCCTTCTTTCAGGCTTTGTTGTTGCTGCTGTTGAACTGTATTCACGGAGAAAGGGGGGACCATAGCGTGAACCCAATCAGACCCTACAGCAGTTACAAGTAATTGTTGTGGATAAAACCCCAAAACTTACAGTGAGCTCAGCTTCCCATTTCTGAAGTTTTATCAAAGACTCAAACACTGAAATCTGTTTGAATTATAGATCAAAAAATAAGCGTGGCTTTTTATAGTATGTTTTCACTCTGGTTTTTTAAATTATTATTAACTTATTTTTTATTGAAAGGTAATTGCTTTACAGAATTTGCTGTTTTGCTGTTTAGAAACAACTTTGCTTCCAAGAGTTTACCGGCCTCTGGCTCTTAGGCTGCCTGTCATTCCGGAAAAGTCAGCAGACTCGAGGGCCCCCGCCTCCTTTGCAGAGCCCCCTGCGGCAGCTGCCTCTCGGCGGTGTCACTGTGCAAGACTCCGAGGGCAAAGCGGCAGCTCGGCGGGCTGGAGGCTTCTTTCTGGGACGGCCGGTTTCGTTGTCACCAGCAGGGAGACAGAGAGGCCTAAAGCAGCAACGGCTCACCTTCCTCGGTCCCGGGAAGCAAGAAACAGATGCAGTGGAGAAGGCGGCCACACGAGTCAGTAAGTCAGGGCCCCGTGAGGCCCTGCATCTGACACTGGGGCAGAGCTGGCTGGACCACTAGTTGTGTTACTGAACTGTCCCTCTTTCCGCTGTTAGTTGCTCAGTCGTGTCCGACTCTTTGCGACCCCGTGAACCGTAGCCCGTCAGGCTCCTCTGCCCATGGAATTCTCCAGGCACGAATACTGGAGCGGGTTGCCCTTCTCCAGGGGATCTTCCCCACCTAGGGATCAAACCTTGTTCTCCTGCATTTCGGGCAGATTCTTCACCATCTGAGCCAGCAGGGAAGTCCATAACTGTTAGAAAAGACCATAACAGTATCTATGTATCTAAGAAAAGTTATGACCCATCTAGATAGCATATTCAAAAGCAGAGACATTACTTTGCCAACAAAGGTCCGTCTAGTCAAGGCTATGGTTTTTCCAGTGGTCATGTATGGATGTGAGAGTTGGACTATGAAGGAAGCTTAGCACCGAAGAATTGATGCTTTTGAACTGTGGTGCTGGAGAAGACTCTTGAGAGTCCCGTCGACTACAAGGAGATCCAACCAGTCCATTCTGAAGGAGATCAGCCCTGGGTGTTCTTTGGAAGGAATGATGCTAAAGCTGAAACTCCAGTACTTTGGCCACCTCATGCAAAGAGCTGACTCATTGGAAAATATTGTGATGCTGGGAGGGATTGGGGGCAGGAGGAGAAGGGGACGACAGAGGATGAAATGGCTGGATGGTATCACGGACTCGATGGATGTGAGTCTGAGTGAACTCCGGGAGATGGTGATGGACAGGGAAGCCTGACGTGCTGCGATTCATGGGGTTGCAGAGAATTGGACATGACTGAGTGACTGAACTGAGCTGATGAAAGGTATTCTAGTACCTCTCCCGAGAGAAAAAAAGACTTCTTAACCTAAAATAGTAAATTTAGGAATTTAGAAATACAAGTGGTCATTATCTATTCAGTATAAGTTATTGTTTTAAAATGATACAGTTTACAGTGTTTTCTATTTGAACCTTTTCATTTTAAAGTTGAGAGTCTAATAAATTGTGTTAGCTTCGCAGAAGAACATCATACCCCACTAATCAAAATTCTTTAAGTAGCCAAGTGAGAAGTCTGTTAGTGCCGAGAGCCAGTCAGAGAAGTAATCTGTCTTGATTTAGGCAAAGCTGCAGACTCTGTCCTACTTGGCAAGCATTCCTTTTGCATGTACTGCATGCCGGCACAGTGCTTATCACTGGCCACTTTTCCAACTTCACTCCCAGCAGTACCGACTGAATGTTGTAAGAGAAGAGGGTGAGGAATGGGAGGAACTAGAAAAATTAGAGAGGGAAGAAGGAAGCAAGAACAGAAGATGAAAGGAAAGACAGGAAAAAGGAAGAAATATTTGTCTATTGCTGTTCAATCAGTGCTGCCAGTGGCTTCCGTCCTGGCCCTGATCTCATTTAGTGAGCATGAAGGGGAGGGGAGTGAGGGGAAGGCAGAGACAAAATGAGAAGGAGAGAACGCTCTGCCCCAGAGACCTCCACTGCCTCCCCTCCATCAGTCTCAGAGACACCCTTCATCCTCACACCAGCCACCCCCAGGCTGTGTTCAGTGGCTCATCTCTAGCGCTGCTCCCCTCATCCCAAGGTGCTGGAAGACAACTCTATTGCCCTGGTACCATCAGGGATGAAATGGAAGATGCGTTCCTGATTCCCTAACATGTGACTCAGACTAAATTGTCTGGCAGCAGTTAGGGTCTCAATGACTACATACAGTAGTTCTACAGAGTTGTTTATGGAATTCCCTCCCTAAGGCACCGAGGCTCTTCTATTGTCCGTGAATAGTCTAGGCAATGGGAGGTGATGATGAACAAGGTTTTTCTTATGTAGCAGAGCGCATACATAAATGTACAAAGAAATTAGCAGGAAAATTTCAGGTGGTAGGTTTTTTTGAGCTAGACAAAGAATGAAAACAGGAAAACAGTATACGGGACTAATTTATACCAGGTATCAGAGAAGATCCAACAGTTAAGGTTAGTCTACAAGGCAGGTATACCCAGGACCATTTTCCTGGATGGTTGAAGGACAAGGAGCCAGCCTTGGTGAAAATCAGAGCGAATAGCATCTAAGTGAGAAAACAGGTCGTGCCTATGTCCTAAGATGACGTATTCAAGGATCTCAAGCAGACCCCTGTGACCTGAGCACGGAGGGGTGGGGAGAGCGGTGTGAGATGAGCACCCAGAGGAGCAAAGCGGGCAGCAGGAAAGGCATTGTGGGAAACTCCCGGGGTACAGGGACGCCACTGAGTTAGAGAGCCTGCATTTACCAGTGTCTTCAGCACTCATCAGCTGCCAGCCTTATCAGTACATACTGCAAACCCATTACATGTTCAGAAATCTGTGGACGCTTCTGGGATCCAAACCATAATAAGAAAGATTACTTTCATGAGAAAATGTTCCGTGAATTCCAGACAAGATACTGGCACAGTCTCTTCAGACCTGATTGATTTGCAACCTGGGTGGGGAATCTTCCTCTAATATGGCTTGGATAGTGTCTCAATATTGCATCACTGTTTACCTTTATTCTTGAAGTCAAATTTGGAAAATGGATAATTGCAGACTACTTGAATCTTCTAGGCTTCACGGAGATTCTGGCTTATCATTTCTTGTTTTACCAATATATATGAAACCTTAGCACTGGAGAGTCATCTATAGTACCAGGTCTATAATTCTTAAGTCTTGTTTAATTTGTTTTAAAATGTTTTTTCACAAAGAAGGAAAAATTAATTCACACTATCTTCTCTTCAGTTTTAATTAAGACAACTTCCACTTTGAATTTTTTCATAAAACTTTTTTATTTAAAAAGCAATAGTAATAAACCATCACCATTTTTAAAACTGCATTAGTAAGCAAAACATGAAATACAGTTATATATTATTTGTGAAAATTATTCTCCAAGAGTCAATTATTTTGAGACATATATCCCATTTTCTAGGATAAGAAATCACTCTAGTATATGTCATAGGCCACATCAGGTAATTTGAAACAAGCTGGGATGTAAATATATGTAAATTGTTGTTCTTCAAGAAGTTAATGCCTATCGATGCACAGAAGATTTATTTTTCATTCAAATTATTCAGATAGAAAATAATGTTTTATCATTATCTTTTGTTGAATTTGACTGAATCCTTATTGTAAATTATTTTCTAGGGGAAGGAATCAGGGGACCATTTTCTTAAGATGTTAGAGCAATATAATATAAGCTTACTGTGTGAATTCAATAGACCCACAAATTCAGAGGCCAAATAAATTGACCAAGTAATTTAATACAATTGTTATAGCACTTTCCAGTTTGGGATATTCATCACATATAATATTTCCATAATGCTTTCAAAAAACTTTATGTTATGGAAGAACTTCAAACATATAGAGAAAATAGTATAAACACCATCTAGCTTCAATAATTTTCAGTATTTTGTCCATTTTGGTTTATTCTTCCACCCATTTTCTGATAAGAAATTTAAGAGCTGAAAAAATATATATGCAATAAACTCACGGTTATTTTGAAGTTAATTGGAAGGTCTCTGTCTTTCCTAATACTATTTTTTAAATAATTTTCTTATTTTTAATCACATGTATTAGTCTAGATTTCTTAGGATATAGTGAGTCACTCATCATATATATTTTTTTGCATTTCTCAGTGCTTTTTGGGAATTCAAAAAGAGAGCAGTGCTAACTGTTTTGATGTTGCAGCTTTCCTGTTTCAGAACCTTAGTTGTAAGAGGGGAGCTTGGTAAGTGAGCAAAGGCATGAGAATGGCTCAGATGTACAGAGTCTGCCTGCAATGTGGGAGACCTGGGTTTGATCCCTGGGTCTGGAAGATCCCTTGGAGAAGTGAGTGTCTAGCCACTCCAGTACTCTTGCCTGGAGAATTCCATGGACAGAGGAGCCTGATGGTCTACACAACATGGGGTCAGGAAGAGTCAGNCCCTGTGACGGTCTCTTCCTGCCTCTCCCAGGCCCAGCACGTTTCCCGCACGACCCCCCTCAGCCTGGGAGGTGTCCCTGAAGCTCAGTGCGGAGCATGTTGCCGTGCTCCAGGGGTTCCCTGCGGGCTTCAGCGTGGGGCTGTGTTAGGTTGCATGCGTTGCATGAACTGGGAAGACTCCCCGAGGTGTCCCTTCGTGTGAACACTGGCTGCACGCCCTCTGCTTGTTCCTCAGATCTTCCGCTCTCCCAGGGTCCTGATGCCGCCTCGCTGTGCAGTGCCTCTCCTCTGCTGCGCGGACACCAGCCTGGTTCTGTTGTAAAGCCTGTCGACAGCCTGACTTCCCACCTGGACGAAGCCGCTCCGAGGCAGGGACCGCGCTGTACACCTCCCCGCATCCTCCGCTGGTGCTTTGCTGCTCAGCGCATAGTTCGTGCTCAATAGAAGTGTGTAGGAAAAATGACCAAGGGGATGAAGGAAAAATGCACGATTCTGGCTTATTTGTTTGCTTGTTTCCAATAAAAATAATTCTGCCCACTACAAGGAAATAATTGGTTTTTTTAAAAATTCATTTAATTTTCTAAATTAAAACTTTATAAATTTTACAAAAGAAAGTAGTCATCATTTGGAGTGTCATTTACTATAATACAAATTATGGTAGAAAGTTCTTTCTAGTCAACTATAAGGTTCTAGAGCTATTTTTTACATATATAGTGATATTCTTAATACCTTATCTACTTTTTAAAATATATATATTCCAGATCTAAAATCTTACAAATATTATCACTTGTTGCATCAAGTCCACAGCAACAACACGGCTCCGGGCAGGTTTACCGACACATTGCTGCTGGGAGCGGGATGGAAGCCCAGCCCACGTGAGTTAGTGTGCTTATTAACAACGACCCAGACAGGGCTCCCTTCCCTATGAGACTCCTATGAATGGAGAAGAGGAAGCTNATTATCACTTGTTGCATCAAGTCCACAGCAACAACACGGCTCCGGGCAGGTTTACCGACACATTGCTGCTGGGAGCGGGATGGAAGCCCAGCCCACGTGAGTTAGTGTGCTTATTAACAACGACCCAGACAGGGCTCCCTTCCCTATGAGACTCCTATGAATGGAGAAGAGGAAGCTGAGTCCATTTTCCCTTAAGAAAACAAGCAAACTTGGCCCAGAAACTGAAAAGCACAGGCTGTTTAGGTTTTGATGGAATTTATTGATTTGTTGGTGTTACATTTCAGGGGTCTTTTGCAACCTTAAACCATTTGAACTCTGTTCACTGCCTCACATCCTTTCAGAAACAAGTGGGACATAAATCTAAAATAANGGAATTTATTGATTTGTTGGTGTTACATTTCAGGGGTCTTTTGCAACCTTAAACCATTTGAACTCTGTTCACTGCCTCACATCCTTTCAGAAACAAGTGGGACATAAATCTAAAATAAATTAAGGTACAGTTTCATCTGTGTAGAATAGCTACAGAGTTGTCCCACACTTATTTACATAATATGTTGGTATATTTGTTTCATATTTGTGAGATTAACTTGATCAGTTTTGTTTCTTATAGCATGAACCCATTGCTTTATTTATAAGACATTTAAACCTTCTTACCCTAAACAGAGAATGTGACTGACTTCATATAAATAGCTCTGGTCTCAGGAATCCTCTGGTGGTCCAGTGGTTAGGACTCTGCGATTTCAATGTTGAGGCCCAGGTTCGATCCTTAGTTGGAAAAGTAAGATCCCACAAGCTGCGTACAAAAAAGAAAAATAGATTAGTAGCTTTGATCTTAATGCAACACATAGTAAAAAAAATTTTTTAATGCCACTTTTTAAAGCTCCTCTTAAATACATTTACAAATAATTCATGTAAAGTATTATGATTCAGACTACAATTTAGTTTTACTTTCAGACCATTGCTATCATTTTCTTTATTAATGTTTGCTCTACTGCCAAAAATGAATCTTGCATATCT
>SJYX01017724.1:79130-105514 GCA_006410675.1 Oreotragus oreotragus | reverse complement strand
GGCCACGGTGTACACGTGTTCCTCATCCTGAACAACCCTCCCACCTCCCTCCCCATACTATCCCTCTGGGTCATCCCAGTGCACCAGCCCCAAGCATCCTGTATCCTGCATCAAACCTGGGCTGGCGATTTGTTTCATATATGATATATGTTTCAATGCCATTCTCTCAAATCATCCCACCCTCTCCCTCTCCCACAGAGTCCAAAAGACTGTTCTATACATCTGTGTCTCTTTTGCTGTCTCGCATACAGGGTTATTGTTACCATCTTTCTAAACTCCATATATATGCATTAGTATACTGTATTGGTGTTTTTTCTTTTGGGCTTACTTCACTCTGTATAATAGGCTCCAGTTTCATCCATCTCATTAGAACTGATTCAAATATATTCTTTTTAATGCTTGAGTAATACTCCATTGTGCATATGTACCACAGCTTTCTTATCCATTAATCTGCTGATGGACATCTAGGTTGCTTCCAGGTCCTGGATATTATAAACAGTGCTGCAATGAACATTGAGGTACACGTGTCTCTTTCAATTCTGGTTTCCTTGGTGTGTATACCCAGTAGTGGGATTGCTGGGTCATAAGGTAGCAGCTGACAAAGACTAATCTCAAAAATATACAAGCAACTCCTGCAGCTCAATTCCAGAAAAATAAACGACCCAATCAAAAAATGGGCCAAAGAACTAAACAGACATTTCTTCAGAGAAGACATACAAATGGCTAACAAACACATGAAAAGATGTTCAACATCACTCATTATCAGAGAAATGCAAATCAAAACCACAATGAGGTACCATTTAACATCAGTCAGAATGGCTGCAATCCAAAAGTCTACAAGCAATAAATGCTGGAGAGGATGTGGAGAAAAAGGAACCCTCTTATACTTTGGTGAGAATGCAAACTAGTCCAGCCACTATGGAGAACAGCGTGGAGATTCATTTTAAAAATTGGATATTTTTAAAGTGTACTTAAAGTGAAGCATGCAGAAAAGTGTTCTCAAAATCACTTTTTTGGAATTGCTTACAAATACCTCTGCTATCTATCAGCAGGTAAACTTTGCACATTATTAGAAGCAAAAGAGTCAGTGTTTAGAATTGTAACACATGATAATATTACCGTTTCACATGAATTCTTAATTCATTAATTTCATCTGTTCTTCTAGTCAATTTTAGTGTACAGATGATTATCTGGTATTCCTTTTCCATGTATTTCTACTCTTTCACTTTTGTAACAACTTATTAAATCAGCCCTGGGATTTCTTTGGAGGGAATGATGCTGAAGCTGAAACTCCAGTACTTTGGCCACCTCATGAGAAGAGTTGACTCATTGGAAAAGACTCTGATGCTGGGAGGAATTGGGGGCGGGAGGAGAAGGGGATGACAGAGGATGAGATGGCTGGATGGCATCACTGACTCGATGGACGTGGGTCTGAGTGAACTCCGGGAGTTGGTGATGGACAGGGGGCCCTGGCGTGCTGCGATTCATGAGGTCGCAAAGAGGTGGACATGACTGAGCGCCTGAACTGAACTGAACTGATTTGTAAAAATGTCACTATCTTTCCATATTCTTTGCAATTTGATTTAGCTGTTTCTTCCATCAATAAGTAGAGTCTGTTTCCTCACTTCTTGAATCTGGACTGGCTTTGTCAGTTGCTTTAACTAACAGAATACAGCAGTAATGAAGTCTTACAAGTTCTGAATCTAGGTCTCACTTCTTTGAGGCTTTGCACCTGCATTGCTGATACCTCAGGTAGCCTTCTAGAAGCTGACACACCACACCAAGCAGAGAGAATCCATCACATATGAAACCAATCCAAATCATCCTGCCTCTAGCTCATCGAGCAGCTGACTGTAGTCACTTGGGTGAACACAGCCATAATCAGAACAGCCTAGCTGAACTCAGGCCAGCCTGCTGACAAGAAGAATGGTGTGCTAAAGGATGGATTTCTTATGCCACTGCTTTGGGGGTGATTTGTTATGTAAAAATGCCTTAGAATATTGGTCAGTGGTGAGATTTTAGATTCTTAGACTGACAATCTCAAAATGCTTATAATGATGTTCAGAAAGAATTTTCTTGTGTGAGATAATGTGCTTCCATGACTTCTGTCACTACTGTGAGGTAATGGTCTTTAAAATCATTTAAACAGCCCAGATCACTATTTGAGATACATATCTACATATCTCCTTGCTTATCAAGAATCTTAGTCCATTTATCTTATAGGCTACTCATATTCAGAAACTCAAAAAGTGAATTAAACACTTTTCCTAGAAATCTGTTCTCTTTTATCATCTTCCTGGTGAAAGACATAATGCTGGACACCCAGGCACAGTGTTATCAGTAATTTTTACACAATCTCTTATTGTTTTACATCTTTACTACCAGAGTAACATTTGCAAAATAGCACATTACCATTCAGTTGACTGGACTCCAGTGGTAGGGGATCCAGAAATCAGAAGGAGAAATCCCTTTTTATCTGTGAGTGGATGAAACTTAATTCCACCCACAAAAAAGACAAAATAGAACATGGGTTGCTGCTGATGATCCAGTGTAAATTACAGTGCTCTCTCTTGCAGATCATAAAGTATATGTTGTAAAATAATAAACTACATGCAGCCATAGGCATTGGTCTAATACAGAGAAAGACAGAAAAATTCAGAAAAAAAAAAAAAAAAAAAAGGTAGTGATGTTGGTACAACATGGCTTTAGAATTTAGATCCCTAGTCTATAACATCCTGTAAACATACAGGCGTCAAGGGCAACTTCTAAAGCAGTAACTGATTGTGACTCTGTCACTGAGTTGCAAATTTGATTTTAATCCTCAGCAAGTGAGTACATTAAATTGTTGATATTTCTATTATTCTAATCTGGACTAGATTGAAAAATAAAAAACACTAAACTGAGATTTCAGGTGGATAAAAATCAGTAAAATTAGTTTTCTACAAGAGTGTGAGGAATTTCCTACCTT
Source organism: Oreotragus oreotragus (assembly GCA_006410675.1). Taxonomy (NCBI): domain Eukaryota; kingdom Metazoa; phylum Chordata; class Mammalia; order Artiodactyla; family Bovidae; genus Oreotragus; species Oreotragus oreotragus. The sequence continues at coordinate 102,546 of SJYX01017724.1, read as the reverse complement.
AAACAGAAAGATAGTAAAAGTGTAACTAGATTATAATTTTTAGCTTTTTAAATAAATAGTATAGGTAGATAAATATTAGACAATTTTGACTGTAAATGTCACTTGAAAATGCTAGTGGCATTTGCTAAAAGATCTACCTGATACTCAAGGAAATATAATAATAATCAAAAAGGCATTTTCCTTGGACTTCATATGTCCTATAGTGAATTGTAAAAAGTTGATGAAAAGGTGATAACTTTTAACTGTCATTTGGTATTTTTTCAATGCATTAGAAGCAACAAAAGCTAACACCTCCTCTTTTTCTTAATAGCATACAGAAACTGTCTCTAAGAAAAATCAATAGGTTTTAGAAAAGGGAAAAATAGTCTTTTATTAAAATGGACTATATGTGTGTGTGTGTGTAGGGTTTACTTAGAATGTTTTTATAAATCACTTTATAGGTCACCTCTTTTACCTTTCAACTCAGAAACATGATCATTTGTCAACTCAATTGCATTAAGTATAACCTTTTCACTACTAATTTTTTGCCTCACTTGGGGAGTGTTTTTGTCAAGATTAGTTGGAAAATATATTTTCTAAAGAAATCAGTTCTACTAAATAAACTATCTTACATGTCCCAATTCAGAATTTCTCTGGTTTGACAACTTAAATGTTGTCTAACATGTTTAATATGTTTTCATTTAAGTTAAATTTTCATAAAGTGCTTGCTGATATTTTACTGATATTTTAGCATGATAATTAGTAAATAAAAATTTTAAAAATTCTAATTATAATCTGTCAGTTAATCATTGACATGCAATGGCATGTTTTACCTTGAAAATTTGGATTGATATTGTTACTATTAATATGATATTTAACATAATATCATTAAATTCTAGTTATACTTGGAGACACAGAATGCATTCAGATTCGGTTGCTATAGAAAATCTTAAGAAAAGTACTAGAGGGGCGGTCATAAGATGGCAGAAGAGTAGGACAGGGAGACCACTTTCTCCCCCACAAATTCATCAAAAGAACATTTAACTGCTGAGTAAATTCCACAAAACAACTTCTGAATGCCAGCAGAGGACATCAGGCACCCAGAAAAGAAGCCCATTGTCTTCAAAAGGAGGAAGTAAAAAATATAAAAGACAAAAAAAGAGACAAAAGAGGTAGGTAGGGATGGAGCTCTGTCCCGGGAAGGGAGTCTTAAGAGAGGTTTCCAAACACCAGGAAACACTCTTACCGCCAAGTCTGTGGTGAGCCTTGGAAGCACAGAGGGCAACATAACAGGGAGGAAAATAAATAAATAATCAACCCCCACAGATTATGAGCCCAATGGTAACTCCGCCAGCAGAGAAACAGCGCAGAGGCCTGCACCCACCACTAGCAAGCGAGGGCTGGGCAGGGAGGCTCAGGCTGCTTTGCTTAGAGTAAGGATCTGGCCTGAATGTCGAGTGCAATCTGAGAGAACTAACCTGGGCTAGCAAACCAGACTGTGGGATAACTACCATGAGAAAAGCCAGCCCTGACCTAAGACACCGCCAGGCCCGCGCACAGAACAAAGGACTGAACAGAGTTAGCCAGATGCAGACCATCCCCCTCCGGTGACAGGCAGCCAGAGCTGGAAGAGGGCAATCGCAGCCCCAGAGAGACATTGTCTACAAAACTGTAAGCAGGCTTCTTTGCTAACTAGGACTTCTTGGGGTTCTAGATGGTCAACATCCGCCTGAAAAGGTATGCCAGTCGTACACCCAGAAAACCGAGTGGCAGGGACAGGGGAGGTGATAAGTCACAGAGACCACGCTCGCCAAACACCTCATCACCTGAGCTGCTTGGACCTGGGAAGGGCACAAAACGCAGGCCCAACCAAGTCTGCGCCTCTGAGGACTACCCGAGTGCCTGAACCTGAGCGGCTTAGACCTGGGAGGTGCATGCAGCCCAGGGTGGGCCTCTGAAGGTTCCCCATGGAGCAAACTAGAGCCTGAGCAGTGTGGGTGGGGAGGGCACATGCACAGTGAGCGAGGGCAGGCCCAGTGTGGCTGAGACACTGGGAGCACATGCCAATGTTTTTTGTTTGCAGCGTCCCTCCCTCCCCAGAGCGTGACTGAACAAGTGAGCCTAAAAAAAGTGTCCACTACTGCCCCCTTTGTGTCAGGGTGGAAATCAGACACTGAAGAGAACAGCAAACAGAAGCTAAAACAGAGGGAACTACCTTGGTAGTGACAGGTGCAATAGATTAAAACCCTGTCGCTAGTACTGACTACATAGGAAGGAACCTATAGATCTTGGGAAATATAAGCTGGACCAAGGAACTATCCGAAAATGAACTGACCCCACAATACCCACAACAACACTAGAGAAAGTCCTAGATATATTTTTACTATTTTTTACGATCATTCTTTTTTTTTTAATTAAAAAAAAATTTTTAAGTCCTCTATTACTCCTTTAATTTTCACTTTTATAACCTACTATTACTTTGCAAAAAAAAAAAGACCCTATTTTTTAAAGCAAACTTCATATATATATTTTATAATTTTTGTGACTTTTTTTTCTTTTCATTAATGTTGTATTTTTGAAAATCCAATCTCTACTCTAGATTTTTAATCTTTGCTTTTTGGTATTTGTTATCAATTTTGTACATTTAAGAACCCAATCTTCAGTACCCATTTTCACTTGGGAGTGAGATTACTGGCTTGATTGCTCTCTCCCACTTTGGAATTTCCTTTTTCTCCACCAGGTCGCCTGTGCCTCTTACCTACCCACTCTCTTCTCTACCCAACTCTATAAATCTCTGTGTGTTCCAGATGGTGGAGAACACTTAGGGAACTGATTATTGGCTGGCTCTGTCTGTCTCCTTTTGATTCCCCTTAGGCCACCTCTGTCTCCTTCCTCCTTTTTCTCTTCTCTGTATAACTCCGTGAACATCTCTGAGCAGTCCAATTGTGGAGTGCACATAAGGAAGTGATTACTGGCTAGCTTGCTCTCTCCTCTATTGATTCCACCTCATCTCATTAGTTAGAGGGTCAACTCTAACTCCCTCCTCCCTCTTCGCTTCTCCATGTAACTCTGTGAACCTCTCTGGGTGTCCCTCACTGTGGAGAAACTTTTCATCTTTAACCTAGATGTTTTATCAATGGTGCTGTATAGAAAGAGAAGTCTTGAGACTACTGTAAAAATAAGACTGAAAACCATAAACAGGAAACTTAAGTCCAAACCCTGAGAACACCAGAGAACTCCTGACTCCAGGGAACATTGATTGACAGGAGCTCATCAAACACCTCCATACCTACACTGAAACCAAACACCACCCAAGGGCCAACAAGTTCCAGATCAAGACATACCATGCAAATTCTCCAGCAACACAGGAACAGCCCTGAGCTCCAATATGCAGGCTGCCCAAAGTTACTCCAAAACCACTGACATCTCATAACTCATTACTGGACACTTCATTGCACTCCAGAGAGAAGAAATCCAGCTCCACCCACCAGAACACCGACACAAGCTTCCCTAACCAAGAAACCTTGACAAGCCACCTGTACAACCCCACCCACAGTGAGGAAATTCCACAATAAGAAGAACTCCACAAAATGCCAGAATACAGAAAGGACACCCCAAACTCAGCAATATAAACAAGATGAAGAGACAGAGGAATACCCAGCAGGTAAATGAACAGGATAAATGCCCACCAAACCAAACAAAAGAGGAAGAGATAGGGAATCTACTTGATAAAAAATTCTGAATAATGATAGTGAAAATGATCCAAAATCTTGAAATCAAAATGGAATCACAGATAAATAGCCTGAAGACAAGGATTGAGAAGATGCAAGAAAGGTTTAACAAGGACCTAGAAGAAATAAAAAAGAGTCATATATAATGAATAATGCAATAAATGAGATAAAAAACACTCTGGAGGCAACAAATAGTGGAAAAGCAGAGGCAGAAGATAGGATTAGGAAGTAGAAGATAGAATGGTAGAAATAAGTGAATCAGAGAGGAAAAATTAAAATGAATTAAAAGAAATGAGGACAATCTCAGAGACCTCCAGGACAGTGTTAAACATCCCAGCATTCAAATCATAGGAGCTCCAGAAGAAGACAAAAAGAAAGACCAAGAGAAAATACTTGAGGAGATAATAGTTGAAAACTTAACCTAAAATGAGGAANTTTGCAAAGGTCTTGCCTGGACTGGGGCTTTTTGTCTCATTCTCAGAAAAAATTTCAGTTTGGAAATGTTTTTATGCCAGAATTTCCCCAGGCCTCCCTCATCAACTTGTAAGTACAAATGAGGTCACATTAACAGATAAAAGACAAATCATACTGGCTCAGGCCCACATTCAAGACTGTAGGCAGTGAGATTGACAGGTGACCTAGAAAGCTGGGTTACCTGTGAAACTGATGTTTATTTAAAGGTTACAATGGGAACAAAAGTAGCAGTGGAAAATCTGAGTGTGATGGCAGAAGCATGGGTGCTGCTGCATGAGGGGGTGGGGGAAGTTCTAGCTTAAGGGTATGTTGCAACAATGCAAAAAGACAACTTCCTGTGGCTACTTTATGGTGACCCCTAGATCCTCATGGTTCAGAGGTGTGTGCTAAATCACTTCAGTTGTGTCTGACTCTTTGCGACCGTATGGACTGTAGCCTGCCAGGCTCCTCTGTCCACGGGATTCTCCAGGCAAGAATACTGGAGTGGGTTGCCATGCCCTCCCCCAGGGGACCTTCCTGATCCAAGGATTAAATCTGGTCTCCTGTGTCTCCTGCATTGCAGGCAGACTCTTTACCTCTTGGAGAGGGAAACGGCAGCCCACTCCAGTACTCTTGCCTGGAAAACTCCATGGACGGAGAAGCCTGATAGGCTACTGTCCATGGGGTCACAAAGAGTCGGACACGACTGAGCGACTTCACTTTCACTTTCACTTTTCTTTACCTCTAGCGCCACCTGGACAACTCGGACTTTAACAAAGGTTCAGTTTAACCAGTTGAAACAAGATACGCCTGCAATGTAGGCCATCTCTTCTCCGCGCTCACCCAATTCTCCCTTACAATATCAAGTTACATACTAAGAAACATAAGAAGGAATAAAAAAACACACCAAGTCATAAGCTCAAACCATAAGCAGCACTGACTTTAAACCCAGTCCAGAGACAACCTGCCACAGAGAGGTGCCCTCTGTCCCTGACTGGGAGCTATCCTAACACAAGCTTCTGGCACAGAGAATGACAGTCACAAGAAGTACTTCTGGCCTGAGGGAGTCTCAAGCCTGCTTAAGTCACCACCATGACTTCATGAGGCCAGACTCCTGATAGCACACAGAGGAACCAGAGCCTTCATGTGCAGAAGCGTTTCCCACTTGAGAACAATACCTTCAAACTACGAAAGCTAAAAGTTGAGAAGCCGAGAGGCAAAAATCCTGTGGGTTATTGGGTATAAGGGTGAAATGAGTATTTGTATACATCGCATTGTAGACATCCTAGCTGCATGCACTGATTCCCAGACCCATATATTCTGGCTGTGGGGGAGAAAGTACCATATAATCATCTCTGAATCAGAGCATATACTGTTACTAAAAGAGTGTATGTGGGTTTGGGTGCTCACCGCTCAAAAGCCAATAAACAGGCCAGGCTGGAGGAAAGGAAAGTTTGCTTTATTTCACATGCCAGCAACTGGGATAGGGGCGGCGGGGACAGGGAGGACCAGCATCATCTTGGTTGTTTTAGATACAGTTAATCTTCAGTTCCAGGGTCCCGTCTGTTCCCATTTCTTTGAGGCCAGTTCTCAGAATTGTGGCAATTCGTGTTGTGGGTACAGTTTGGTCATCATGTGGTTACTTCTCCGTCTGTGTTTTTTAGTATCTATAAGACACCTCAGAATATCATCTATAGCTCTTGAGAAAACTAAATGTCCTTGACTACGCTTAAAGAGTATATTATTATTATTTGGTTTCCCTTTGTTTACACATGTTCTTATTTCTCCAATTAAACTTATTCTTTGACTTAAGTTTCCCACAGACAAAAGGTAGGCAGAGGACATGGGTGGGGAGGGCAAGGACCATACAGTCCTGCTCCATTTCAATATTTCAGCCTGTAAGACAGAACACTGTCCCTTCAGAGTGTTGCCTCCTAACTGACTCCAAACTGAGTCTTCAGTAAGCCATTCCACCTTTTTAGTAAGCCAGATACTTCTAGGTAATGGTAAAAGTAGTAAGACCAGTCAATTCCCTGGGCATGAGCCCACTGACCGTGGATAGAATCCAGGACAGCACATAAAGTATCCTGAGAGTCTGTAGATGGCAGAAGTGACAGAAACATTACAGGCAGGATATGGAAAATCCAAATCCATAATATATGTTTAGTCCTCTAAGGATGGATTTATGACTTTTCCATGATGAAAGAGATTAAGATACTCAGCCTACATCAGCTGGCTGGCTTGTTCCTCTAGGGAATGCTATCTATTGGGGACTCAGTGTTGACATCATCTGTTAGCAGATTAGGCACTCAGAAGTAGCAGCAGTCAAGTCAAGTCAGCTTCCTTAAGGGAAAGTCCATTTTGTTGAACCCATGCAGAGTTCTCACCTCCATAATCAAAGCATGCTGCTCATGAATCCATTAAATAAGCACTGGGGTGGGTGATGAAAGGGCATAGATTTGATCCAAAATCCTAAAGGTCTATACTGTGATTCTCTTACTGGTATTTGCCTAAGGTTTTATTACCATCCTTATTTGTTAGAGATTCTTGAGTGTCACTGGACCTAGTGATAATAAGGACCAAGTAGAAGAACATCTTGTGCTATAGCCTGGACTTGCAGAAGCTTTGTTTCACCATTTGACACTCGCAGCCTTATAAGGGACTCCTCAGATGGTTCCAACTCAAAATGTGGTTTACATTGCCTCCAAAAGCCAAAAAGACCTATCAATTATGATTCTTTTGTCATGGTAGATAATACATCAATTTGTCTGTCACTGTGGAAAGGATGGCTCAACATGCTCCAGTCTGCTGGATTCTCAGAAATCACTGAAGTGGCAGGTCCCTCAGATTTATTTCAAACTTTCTGGTTTGCTCATAACTTAGTAAGGCTTTCAAATTAACTGCTACTTTTGCTCATCAGATTCAATCAGCAAAATGTCATCTATGCAATGGACAGAGTGACGTTTTGCAGAACATCAGCACCATGGAGATCTCTGCTGACTATAACATGGCAGACAGATTGAGAGCTGACATAGGACTAAGCCAAGATGTTGAATGTCTTGGCTGTTGTTGCTGCCAGGTGAAAGTAAACTGTTCATGGTTACCTTTTCAACGTGGTATGGAGAAAAAAGCATTAGTCACATAATAGGGCCAGGGACTCTAGTGATTTGTTCCAGTACAGAAATTCTTTTATAATGGGAGTTGCAACTGAAGTCACACCCTAACTAAATGTATTGAAATCTACAGTTATTCTCCAATATCCATTCTATCCAGGCCAAACAGGTAAATTAAATAGGGATATCCTAGATATCACCAATCTTTCATGTTTCAAGTCTTTGCTATTGAACTGATCTCTGTAGTTCCCTCAGAAATACAGCATTGCTTCTGGTTTACTATCTTGGTAGGAGGAGGAAGTTCAAGGGCCTTCCATTTAACTATTTCTACCATAATGACCTTGACCCATGGGTTAGAGAGCCAACACAGGAATTTTTGCCTCTGGTCAAGTTTGTCTGTTCCAATCATTGGAGGAATTACCATAGGGTACACCCATGAACTGACTGATCCCATACATTGGTGGGCCACAGTGGCATTTTGAGCTCCCAGGAATTAACATTAATCTAAAAGTAGTGTCTAGACATCCACCAAAGCTCTGAGTATTTTCTTTTCTCCACTTTAGTAAATGATATTAGGTATCTTTAGGAAAGGCTCACAAGGAAGATTTACATTATATATTTGTGGCAATTCTATAGAATTTTTCCATGTGAGACCTAGCTTTCTGTTCAGTAAAGGAGCTCTGGATTTCAGAACTGGATTAATTCTGTAAATTGAATGAAAAGCCATGATTTTCCACTGTGGTGACCCAAAAAAACTGAAAACAGGTTCTCTAACAGACAATTGTTTATGAATGTTCACAGCAGCAATATTCACAACAGCCAAAAAGATGGGATGAATAAATTTCAAAAATTGTGGTATATCCATACCATGGGTATAATTTATCTCTAAAAACAAATGAAGCACCAACACATTGCTATAGCTTGGATGAATCTCAAAAGCATGCAAAGCTAAATAAGCGAGACAGAAAATAGCACATACTACATGGTTCACTTAATATGAAATATCCAGAATGGGAAAATCCAAAAAGACATTAAAGCAGATTAGTAGTTGCCAGGGACTGGAAGAAGGGAGGAATGGGGAGAGATTGCTTAGTGGGTATCTTCTGGAGTGATTAAAAAAAGCTTGAAACTAAAGAGAGGTGGGTGTCTACAACATTGTGACTGCACTACATGATACTGAATGGGACACTTTAAAATGGTTAATGGTATGCTATATGAATTTCATCTCCATTTTTTAAAAGAAAAGTAACAAAACAGTACCCATAAATTAAAAAGTAATGAAATTATTCCTTCTCTAGTACCAGGAAGGAGAGCATTCTGTTTTTCAATCATGCATATTTTTACCCTTTTACTTCAGAGAAACAGTACTTAAAAGAAATTGCAATGACCCAATACTACTAAATAGTTACATATTTTGCTGAGTTGTTGGAATTTTGGGGGGTCAGGTAGGGGTTGTTGTGAAGTCTGACGAGGAAGAGAAGATCTATATAAAGCCTTTTTGTATTGGTCTCTTTGTTCTCAAAGAGAACATTTCTTTTTAAAATATATATATATTTTTTAATTTATTTGGCTGCTTTGGGTCTTAGTTGTGAATCATCCTACAGATGCTCTTTTGTAAGCATCTAATTTCTTGCATTGAATTCTTTTATGTTCCTTTCCTTTTGAATGGTTTCCGTTTCTTATCCTGAACCTCATTGACTTTTGGGAGTATTTAAAGAGATAAAGCATTGAAAGCAATCGGCCTGGCACATGGAGAGGGGTCAAAATTGTTAGCAATTATTATTATTACAACACATTATTTTCTAGTTTTTATTATTACTACATGATGTAGAATTTCAATGTTTCTCCTCTTTCTTTGTTTCCCAATCCTGGTTAGATTATAAAAGATTCACTCAGGGACTTCGCTGGTGGTCCAGGGGCTAAGACTCCTTGCTCCGCATGCAGGGGGCCTTGGTTCGATCCCTGATTGGGGAACTAGATTCCACATACTGCAAGGAAGACCCAGTGCAGCCAAATAAAGGAATATAATTTTTAAAACAGACAAACAACAACAACAAAAAGATTCACTCAAAGAACTGAGGATCCTAAACTTTTTCTCTGTTTTCATTTAGGCTCCTCATATTAGTCAAATTTCTTCAGAAAGAGACTTCCCTGGTGGTGCAGTGGTTATGAACCCACCTTGCAATGCAGAGGATGTGAGTTTGATTGCCGGTCAGGGACTAAGATCCCACATGCCACGGAGCAACTAAGTCCACACACCACAACCAGAGAATTCGTGCACTGCAACAAAGATCCTGTGTGCCACAACTAAGACTCAACACAGCCAAAAAAATAAATATGTTTTTAAAACGTTCTTCAGAGAAAAAGAATCAGTGGAATATATGAGTGAGTAAGGATGTGTGGGTATGGGTACGTATGTGCAAGCATGCACACACACACATGCTAGCAAGTTTGAAATTTGTAGGGCTATCCAACAGTGTGGAAATCCTGGCAGAAATTTATATTATATTCTTGAGTCAGAAGGCAGAATTCCTCTCTCTTCAGAGGACCTCAGTCTTTTCTCATAAGGCCTTCACCTGACTGGATGAGGCCCACCCACACTATGGAATGTAACTTGTTTGACTCAAAGTCTACTGATTTAAATGTTAATCTCATCTAAAAATACTCTCACAACTATTTGACCACATAACATAGACTAGTTAAACTGACACAAAATGAACTATCACACTATTTAAACCATCAATCATGTCATGTAATATTTATCTATTGATGTTAATCCACAATGCTTTGGAGCATAAGACATATTTGATTTCACTATGTACATTTTAAAGGTATGGTACTTCAGTTTTCTTAGACTGAGTATCTGATATATGCAATAAACTACAGAAGCCTGAAAAATGAGTAAGGAATAACCTGGGGCCTCTTCCTGCCTTTCACATGCCACAGCTAGAAGATCCTGCATGCCCCAACGATCAAAGAACCCACATACCACAACTAAGACTCAGCACAGCCAAACACATAAATAATTATAAATATGAAAAAAAAACATTACATGGAACGTGAGATATAGGGAGACCATTAGGGTCCATGGCAGTAACCCAGGCAAGAGATGTCAGTCACATGGATTAGGATAATAGCAGTGGAGGTAGGAGTGGAGATTAGAACAAATAAATGATTTTAAGAGCCCTTTAAGAGGAAAAGTGAGGACATTTGAATATGGATTGGGCACAAGGTGAAGGAGAGGTTGGGGTCCCCGGTTTCTGGCTGGTACAACCAGCTAGTCAGTACATCGTTCACTCAGACAGGGAACACTGGACAAAGAAAAAGTATAGGAGAAACTGTGTGTTCAGCCTCAGGTATGCTGAATTTACGGTAAGACACTCAAACAGAACTATCCAATAAGCAGTGGGGTATGCAGGTTTGAAGGTCAAAAGGGAGGTACAGCCTGGAGAGAATATTTGGAAGTCATATCCAGGGCCAGTTTATCTACTAGGCATGGCTAGGCACATTAGTACCCCAATACTCTGAGGGCTCAGTTCAGTTCAGTCACTCAGTCATGTCTGACTCTTTGCAGCCCCATGAACTGTAGCACGCCAGATTTTCCTGTCCATCACCAAATCCCGGAGCTTGCTCAAATTTATGTTCATTGAGTCAGTGATGCCATCCAACCATCTCATCCTCTGTCGTCCCCTTCTCTTCCTGCCCTCAGTCTTTCCCAGCATCAGGGTCTATTCCAAGGAGTCAGTTCTTTGCATCACGTGGCCGAAGTATTGGAGTTTCAGTTTCACCATCAGTCCTTCCAATGAATATTCAGGACTCTTGGGGCTCATACACACACAAAAAAGCTTTACTATCCTTTAAATCAGAAAAAGAAGTCTTAATAGATAAAGATGTTTTCATTGAAATTCCATGGACAGAGGAGCCTGGTGGGTTGCAGTCCATGGAGCTGCAAAGAGTCAGACACAACTGAGCACACACACACAACACACAATATATTCATCTTTACACCAATGCAGTTGTAAAAGATAATTTTAAAAGAAATGGTTCCCTAGGAAGGAGTGAGCCCACAAAAGTCCTAATGCTGTTCTGGTTGTATCAGTAAGGATGCTTCCTACCACAAATATCAGAAAGCCCACTCTCAATGGCTTCAGCAGGGATGATATTCAATTTCCCTTGTTCAGCATTAGGGTGGCCTCCAGAGATGACAGGAAGCTTATGCTCTCAAGGACAGAGGCTCCTTCCAACTCTTTACTCTGCCATCTCTGCTGTTGGCTCCATCATCAGCAGGAAGCACACCAGTGCAGTAGGTCCAGAACACATCCAGACTTGTCAACATTTCCAGAAACCAAGCTCCTTAGGAATGTCATGTCCAGAGAATGCTTCTCTCCTAGGAGTGAGAAAACCTTTCCCTGAAGCCCCGCAGCAAATGTCCTCTTGCCTCACTAGGCAGATACCCATTCCTAAACCAGCTACTGGCAAGAAGGAAGGAATTTATATGATGGGCTCAGACTAATCATCTGGTGTGCAACAGAGGTTAGGGGGTCAACCACAATGCCTTCTCTCAAAGACTTCCTCCAGGAGGTGGGACTAGAAGCTAAAAGCAGGGATGAGCTCACCCAGGGAAGAGTGTTCAAGAGAGAGAAGCACAGAGGACCTAGGAACTTTAGTATATCCATGTTATGAGGGCTTCCTCACTGATGGAAGAGACTCATCATTAAATACAGTTGCAAATAGACTAGAATGTGAAAGCAGCCTGGGTGTTGGAGGCCCAGGTGTATGTTAAAACCTGTGTGACTGGGTAGGTTTCTTAAACTTTCTGCCTCAAGTTTCCTCTCTGTATAATACCCTACACATAGTAAATATCAAATAAATTCAGCTATTATTGTTTTATGGTCATCCACATTATTATTATATTTAGGTGATGGGAAGACACTGGAAGGCAACTGACAGGCAAGTGTCCTGGGCAGATTTGTGGCTAGGTTATATGGCTGAGGCAGGTTATGCTCTGCACTGGGTTTCCTTTCCACGAGATCACTGTGAGCAACTCTCCAAGTTTCCCTCTGGCTGCCCCCAAGGTTGAACCCCACCAGAACCCTCCAAGGCCCCAGCAGAATCTCTATAAACTCTGTGTGTTGGTTTTAGCTACACTCCTGTGTCTTGGAATCAGGATAAATTACTATCTCTCCTTTCACCCCTGTCTGCTTGCATTGTTGTCACTCAAAGAAATTAATCAGGTTTATTAAGCATGACCTCTCTTTTGTGAGCCTTGCTCCTGGTCCGTGGATCTGTACCTGTCTGCTGCTCTCCTAGCTCAGTTCCAGTTGGGGAGGCCTCAGCCTCCCTCGGTGTTCTGGTGGGGGCAGGGACAAGCAGCCGAGTGGCTACATCTTTTGTTATTTGCAGAGATTGACGCACTGGGCTGGATTGGACAAAGGCAGGATGCTCCGCTGTAGTGAGCACAAAGCTCTTTGTTGCCATGGCTGTGGAAGAAATAGGAATAGAAAGGATAAATGTTGCATCCAAATACACTAATAATTAACACTTAGCACCATGGATATTAAAAGCACTTAATGCTAAATTACTGTGATCATAATAGCTATTCTTTATTCAGCCTGACTCCATATGGCATCATGGTTTGGTAGTTAAGTGTGTGTGAATTGGAGCCTGACTGTCTGGGTCCGAATCCTGGCTCTGCTTTTTGCCAGTGTGGGCCAGTTACTCACACTCCTTGAGTCTCAGTTTTGCATCTGTAACGCACAGACAGTGGAAGTATACAACCCATAGTGTTATGTGAGTTCACACTAAAAGCACTTAAGCATCACCTGCCACATAATAAGCACTCAATAAATATCATATTTTCATATAAATTGGTGGGCAAATTTAGACCTCAAAACAAACTTATTACATAGATGTTATTATTACCCCTATTGATTGATTGACGATTCCAAGACTCAGAGAGGTTGAGTAACTTTCCCGAAGTTACCCAGCAAGAAAGTAGCAGGACTGATTCTGACTGACCCTAAAGTCATGTGTTTTCTACCGCACATGACACTGTCTTCCACGAGCTTCTGGCAAGAGGCCTCAAATCAATGTGATGGTGCAGTATTGGTGACTTTCACAACACTCTCTTTCATCACAGGTGGTACAGACCAGGTATTTTCAGAATGAAGGACGAGGAGTGTTGTGGACAAGGCAGCTTAATCAAGGTTTCTCTGTTCTCTGGCCCGGCTTCATGCCCAGACCCCCAGGCTTCCATATGTACAATGTCCAGTTCTCTGGTGGAAGGCGGAAGGCCAGCTAGGGAAGAGCCGAGACACAGCCCAGGTCTATCTCAGGCACCATCCGTCCAATGGTTNTTTGATCTCTGGTTCCTCTGCCTTTTCTGAAACCAGCTTGAACATCAGGAAGTTAATGGTTCATGTATTGCTGAAGCCTGGCTTGGAGAAGTTTGAGGATTACTTTACTAGCATATGAGATGAGTGCAATTGTGTGGTAGTTTGAGCATTCTTTGGCATTGCTTTTCCTTGGAATTAGAATGAAAACTGACTTTTTCCAGTCCTGTGGCCACTGCTGAGTTTTCCAAATTTGCTGGCATATTGAGTGCAGCACTTTCACAGCATCTGTCAATAATTACCTTAAATGCAAATGGGTTGAATGCCCCAACCAAAAGATGAAGACTGGCTGAATGGATACAAAAACAAGACCCCTATATATGTTGTCTACAAGAGACCCACCTCAAAACAAGGGACATACACAGACTAAAAGTGAAGGGGTTCAGTTCAGTTCAGTTCAGTCACTCAGTGTCCGACTCTTTGTGACCCCTTGAATCGCAGCACATCAGACCTCCCTGTCCATCACCATCTCCCGGAGTTCACTCAGACTCACGTCCATCAAGTCCATTATGCCATCCAGCCATCTCATCTTTGGTCGTCCCCTTCTCCTCCTGCCCCCAATCCCTCCCAGCATCAGAGTCTTTTCCAATGAGTCAACTCTTTGCATGAGATGGCTAAAGTACTAGAGTTTCAGCTTTAGCATCATTCCTTCCAAAGAAATCCCAGGGTTGATCTCCTTCAGAATGGACTGGTTGGATGGAAAAAGATTTTCCTTGCAAATAGAGACCAAAAGAAAGCAGGAGTAGCAATACTCATATCAGATAAAATAGACTTTAAAACAAAGGCTGTGAAAAGAGACAAAGAAGGCGACTACATAATGATCAAAAGAATCAATCCAAGATGAAGATATAGCAATTATAAATATATATGCACCCAACATAGGAGCACCACCATATGTAAGACAAATGCTAACAAGTATGAAAGGGGAAATAAACAATAACACATTAATAGTGGGAGACTTTAATACCCCACTCACATCTATGGACAGATCAACTAAACAGAAAATTAATAAGGAAACACAAACTTTAAATGATACAATAGACCAGTTAGACTTAATTGATATCTATAGGACATTTCATCCCAAAACAATGAATTTCACCTTTTTCTCAAGTGAACACGGAATCTTCTCCAGATAGATCACATCCTGGGCCATAAATCTAGCCTTGGTAAATGTAAAAAAAAATTGAAATCATTCTAAGCATCTTTTCTGACCATAATGCAGTAAGATTAGATCTCAATTACAGGAGAAAAACTAGTAAAAATTACAACATATGGAGGCGGAATAACACACTGCTGAATAATCAACAAATCACAGAAGAAATAAAAAAAGAAATCAAGCTATGCATAGAAATGAATGAAAATGAAAACAAAACAACCTCAAACCTGTGGGACACTGTAAAAGCAGTGCTAAGGAGAAAGTTCATAGCAATACAGGCATACTTCAAGAAACAAGAAAAAAGTCAAATAAATAATCTAACTCTACACCTAAAGCAACTAGAAAAGGAAAAAGTGAAGAACCCCAGGGTTAGTAGAAGGAAAAAAATCTTAAAAATTAGCACAGAAATAAATGCAAAAGAAACCAAAGAGACCATAGCAAATATCAACAAAACCAAAAGCTGGTTCTTTGAAAAGATAAATAAAATTGACAAACCATTAGCCAGACTCATCAAGAAACAAAGGGAGAAAAATCAAATTAATAAAATCAGAAATGAAAATGGAGAGATCACATCAGATAACACAGAAATACAAAAGATCACAAGAGACTACTATCAGCAATTATATGCCAATAAAATGGACAACGTGGAAGAAGTGGACAAATTCTTAGAAAAGTACAATTTTCCAAAACTGAACCAGGAAGAAATAGAAAATCTTAACAGACCCATCACAAGCACAGAAATTGAAACTGTAATCAGAAATCTTCCAGCAAACTAAAGCCCAGGTCCAGACGGCTTCACAGCTGAATTCTACCAAAAATTTCGAGAAGAGCTAACACCTATCCTATTCAAACTCTTACAGAAAATTGCAGAGGAAGGTAAGCTTCCAAACTCATTCTATGAGTCCACCATTACCCTAATACCAAAACCTGAAAAAGATGCCACAATAAAAGAAAACTAAAGGTCAATATCACTGATGAACATAGATGCAAAAATTTTTAACAAAATTCTAGCAATCAGAATCCAACAACACGTTAAAAATATCATACACCATGACCAAGTGGGCTTTAGCCCAGGGATACAAGGATTCTTCAATATCCGCAAGTCAATGAACGTAATACACTACATTAACAAATTGAAAAATAAAAGCCATATGATTATCTCAATAGATGCAGAGAAAGCCTTTGACAAAATTCAACATCTATTTATGATAAAAACTCTCCAGAAAGCAGGAATAGAAGGAACATACCTCAACATAATAAAAGCTATATATGACAAACCCACAGCAAACATTATCCTTGATGGTGAAAAATTTAAAGCATTTCCCCTAAAGTCAGGAACAAGACAAGGGTGCCCACGTTCACCACTACTATTCAACATAGTTTTGGCCACAGCAATCAGAGCAGAAAAAGAAATAAAATAAATCCAAATTGGAAAAGAAGAAGTAAAACTCTCACTGTTGCAGATGACATGATCCTCTACTTAGAAAATCCTACAGACTCCACCAGAAAATTACTAGAGCTAATCAATGAATATATATAGTAAAGTTGCAGGATATAAAATCAACACACAGAAATCCCTTGCATTCCTATACACTAACAATGAGAAAATAGAAAGGGAAATTAAGGAAACAATTCCATTCACCATTGCAACTAAAATAATAAAATACTTAGGAATATATCTACCTAAAGAAACTAAAGACCTATATATAGAAAACTATAAAACACTGATGAAAGAAATCAAAGAGGACACTAATAGATGGNGGGAGATGGTGATGGACAGGGAGGCCTGGCGTGCTGCGATTCATGGGGTCGCAAAGAGTCGGACACGACTAAGCGACTGAACTGAACTGAACTGGGTCTTTGTTGCTGTGCGGGCTTTTCTCTAGTTGAGGTGAGTAAGGGCTGTTCTACAGATGCAGTGTGCAGGCTTCTCATCGCAGTGGTTTCTCTTGTTGCCAAGCATGGGCTCCAGGGCTCACTGGCTTCAGTAGTTGCGACTCCCAGGCTCCAAAACACAGGCTCAATAGTTGTGGCAAAGGGGCTTAGTTGCTCCATGGCATGTGGGATCTTCCCCGATCAGGGGTTGAATTTGTGTCTCCCCCATTGGCAGGCAGATTATTTACCACTGAACCACCAGGGAAGCCCTATAAGTTGGTCTCTTTCCATTCATTTAAAGTATATACACTTTCTCTCTCTAAATGCTTACAACCACAAGGCAACAGAGTCACCCCAGTAGTGATGCTGCTGTAAGGAGCTTGGCTGGGTTAGAGTATCTTTCCTGCTGGGCCTGGAGCTTAGTCTAGTACATATGTTGAGGTTTTAGCCCCTCTGTCCACGGTTTGGTGACCAATACTCTCGAGTTGCCTGAAGTTTAGCCTTGGGAAACCTGGTATGATTGGTTACCCTATCAAGACAGTTGACCTAGAGCAGATGGAGAAGGTGTGAGACCTGGAAAATAGCTGGGATTCCCATAACCTCTCCCAGTTTGCTGGATTGATGAGCCAGACTAGGGATCAACTCCACCCTTCCTTCTAGGTTCCCAGCCAAAGCCTAGTTAAACTGAAGTCAAGGGCGACACCTAGAGTCTATGTGAAAAACTGCAGTCTGGTAACCACTTATGTGGCCCTTGAGGCCTTCGTTGGTTAGTTCCTTTCAGTTCAGTTCAATTTAGTCGCTTTGTCGTCCAACTAGGCAACCCCATGGCCAGGCCTCCCTGTCCATCACTAACTCCCAGAGTTTACTCAGACTCATGTCCATTGAGTCGGTGATGCCATCCAACCATCTTACCCCTCTGTCGTCCCCTTCTCCTCTCGCCTTCAATCTTTCTGAGCATCAGGGTCTTTTCTAACAAGTCAGTTCTTCACATCAGGTGGCCAAAGTATTGGAGTTTCAGCATCAGTCCTTCCAATGACTATTCAGGACTGATTTCGTTTAAGATGAACTGGTTGGATCTCCTTGCGGTCCAAGGGACTCTCAAGAGTTTTCTCCAACACTACAGTTCAAAACTATCAATTCTTCAGCGCTCAGCTTTCTTCACAGTCCAACTCTCACATCCATACATGACTACTGGAAAAACCATAGCTTTGACTAGATGGACCTTTGTTGGCAAAGTAATGTCTCTGCTTTTTAATATGCTGTCTAGGTTGGTCATAACTTTTCTTCCAAGGAGTAAGGTCTGTTAATTTCATGGCTGTGGTCACCATCTGCAGTGATTTTGGAGCCCAAAAAAATATTTTGTCACTGTTTCCACTGTTTCCCCATCTATTTCCCATGAAGTGATGGGACCGGATGCCATGATCTTAGTTTTCTGAATGTTGAGTTTTGAGCCAACTTTTTCACTTTCCTTTCACTTTCATCAAGAGGTTCTTTAGTTCTTCTCCACTTTCTGCCATAAGGGTGGTGTCATCTACATATCTGAGGTTATTGATATTTCTCCAGGCAATCTTGATTCCAGCTTGTGCTTCCAGTCCAGCATTCTCATGATGTACTCTGCATATAAGTTAAATAAGTAAGGTAACAATACACAGCTTTGACATACTCCTTTCCCAATTTGGAACCAGTCCTGTTCTAACTGTTGCTTCTTGGCCTGCATATAGATTTCTCAGGAGGCAGGTCAGGTGGTCTGGTACTTCCATCTCTTGAAGAATTTTCCAGTTTGTTGTGTACACATAGTCAAAGGTTTTGGCATAGTCAATAAAGCAGAAGTAGATGTTTTTCTGGAACTCTTGCTTTTTCAATGATCCAGAGGATGCTGGATCATTTGATCTCTGGTTCCACTGCCTTTTCTAAATCCAGCTGGAACATCTGGAAGTTCACGGTTCACATACTGTTGAAGCCTGGCTTGGAGAATTTTGAGCATTACTTTACTAGCGTGTGAGATGAGTGCAATTGTGTGGTAGTTTGAGCATTCTTTGGCATTGCCTTTCTTTGGGACTAGAATGAAAACTGACCTTTTCCAGTCCTGTGGCCACTGCTAAGTTTTCCAAATTTTCTGGCATATTGAGTGCAGTACAGCACTTTCACAGCATCATCTTTTAGGATTTGAAACTATTAGTTTAGTAAATATTTATTATTGAGCTCTCATCATGTGCCAACCCTTGTATTAGGCACTAGGCACAAGTCCTGGGGGTCTTGGAAAACATCCTCAAACAAGTTAAATTTATGTTGAGACCTGAGGTTGGAGAAGGAAATGGCAACCCACTCCAGTATTCTTGCCTGGAGAATCCCATAGAAAGAGGAGCCTGACTGGCTACAGTCCATGGGGTTGCAAGAGATGGACACGACTTAGTGACTAAACCACAAACACCACCTATTGAGGTATTTGCTAGGTCAACGCAGGAGGGCAAGAGTATTCCAGGCAGGAAGCAACAGCAAAGACAAAAATTCTGAGTGGGAAGGAGCACAAAACATCCAAGAAGCTAATTATAGGATGAAGGAGGGAGTCAGTGACGACAACAGCAGTCGGGAGGGTTACTAGGACCTATAAAAAAAAGTCGGGGGGGTTTTGTCTTTCGGGTTTTTTTTTTTTTTTTGGTCTTTACCCTAAGTGCAATCAGAACTTAATGAAGGGTTTTAAGCAGGACTGTAGCATAATAGGGCTTTCCCAGTGGCTCAGGGGTAAAAAATACGCCTGTAATGCAGAAGCTGTGGGTTCAGTCCTTTGGTTGGGAAGATCCCCTGCAGAAGGAAATGGTAACCCACTCCAGCATTCTTGCCTGGGAAAGCCTATGGACAGAGGAGCCTGGCAGGCTACAGGCCATTGGGTCATAAAAGAGTCAGACACAACTTACCAATTAAACAGCAATAACATAATCAAACCTGCATTTTTCAAAGCTTACTCTGGCGTGGAGAGTATTAAGTCTAAAGCCAGGGAGGCGATTAGAAGATCACTGCAGTGTCCAGATGGTCCACAGTCTGGACCTAGATGGTGCAGGGAGATGATGAGAGAGGATGGTTTGAGACATGTTATGGAGACAAATGGGCAGAAACATGGTAATTGATTGGAGATGAGGGTTGAGGAACAGTGAAGTTCAAAAACGACTTACAGGTTTCTGGCTAGGATCACTGGACAGCAGTGGGACAGCTGCTGTGATGGAAGCACAAGAAGGAGGATGATGTTGGACACATGGAATCTGAGGGACCCATGGGACATCCACATCAAGCTGGCAAATAAGCATGTGAATAAAGATTTGTTGTTGTTCAGTCACTAAATCGTGCCCAACTCTGCAGCACACCAGTCTCCTTGGTCCTCCACCATTTCCCAGAGTTTGCTCAAATTCCTGTCCACTGGGTCAGTGATACTACCTAACCATCTCATCCTCTGCTGCCCCCTTTGCCTTTAGCCTTCAATCTTTCCCAGCATCGGGGTCTTTTTCAATGAGTTGTCTCTTCACATCAGCTGGCCAAAGTACTGGAGCTTCAGCTTCAGCATCAGTCCTTCCAATGAGTATTCAGAGTTGATTTCCTTTAGGATTGACTGGTTTGATCTCCTTGCAGTCCATGGGACTCTCAAGAGTCTTCTCCAGGTTAGGAAGAAGGAAATAATACGGGGGTCATACACTTGCAGATGGTAACTGAAGCCCTGAGCAGCACCAACCTTTACAAGTGGGCAGAGGAAGACCAGGCAAGTATTATAAAAAAGTATTATAAAAGCCAGGACCAGAGTGTTTCAGAAAGAAAAGCGTGGTCAACCCCATAAAACATTTCTGAGAGGCAGTGAGATGAGATCTGGCAATTATTGACTGAACAACATGAAGATCATTAGTAACCTTAGATCCTTTTAAAGTGGAATGATGGAGAGAAGTCAAGTTAGAGTCAATTGTGCTGTGAACAGGAGGTGAAGAGGTGGAGAAAGTAACTGAAGCCAATTCTTTCAATAAATTTGGCTAAACTATCACAAGTTACCAGTGAGAGTGTGTGTGCTATGTCACTTCAGTCATGTCCAACTCTTTGTAACCCCATGGACTGTATTCTGCCAGGCTCCCCTGTCCATGGGATTCTCTAAGCAAGAATACTGGAATGGTTGCCATGCCCTCCTCCAGGGGATCTTCCTGACCCAAGGATCAAATCTTTTGTCTCCTGCATTGGCAGGCAGGTTCTTTACCACTGAGCTACCAGGGAAGCCCTAGCATTTCAGGCAGAGGGATGTGCTAGTAACTTCAAGAATGTGAGAGTGTAATTAGGTACAACTTTTTTGAATGGCAATTAGGCAGAACTTATGAAAATTAAAAACACACATAGTCTTTATCCCAACAATTCTACTTCCAAGAAGTTAGACTGTAAATGTACTTTACCCATGTACAATGACTTACAGAAAAGGTGCTTACTGTGACATTTTATAAATAGCTAAAGTGAAATACAACTAACACATTCATCAACAGGGGGCTGGTTAAATTAGCTGTAATACGTCCATGCAACAGGATGTTATATGTCCATTAAAAAGAACATGTTAGATTGATATGTATTGAAATGGGTACATACCTAAGACTGGATTTATCAAGGAAAAAAGTATGCCATATACATGCTTGTATAAATGAATAGAAAATACTTAAAATGGATACATAAGAAACTCTCCATAGTGGTTACTTCTGCAGAGTAGTCAGCGTAAGAATTTTACTTTTAATTTTATGGTTTTTCTTATGTTTGGATCTTTATTGCGAGCAATGTACAGTGAAAATTTATGTAATTTATATATCTATATAATAATTGATATAACTAGTTTTTTAATGGGCAGCAGACTTAAATAGACATTTCTCCAAAGAAGACATACACATGGTCAGCAGGCACATGAAAAGATGTTCAACATTGCTAATTATTAGAGAAATGCAACTCAAAATTACAGTGAAGTACCACCTCACATTGATCAGAATGGCCATTAGCCAAAAAATCATAAATGCTGGAGAAGGTGTGCAGAAAAGGGAACGCTCCTACACTGGTGCTGGGAATGTAAATTGGTACAGCCATCATAGAAAACAGTATGGGGGTTCCTTAAAAGGCTAAAAATAGAGCTACCATGCAATCCAGCAATTCCGCTCCCGGACAGATATCAGGGAAAGATGAAAACTCTAATTCAAAAAGATAGATCCAGGGAATTCCCTGGCAGTCTAGTGGTTAAGACGGCACTTTCACTGCCGTGGGCCTGGGTTCAATCCCTGGTTGAGGAACTAAGATTCTGCAAACCATGAGGCATGGCCAAAACACAAGTAAACAAAAATTCCCAAGAGGAAAAATGCACTGTAATGATTAAGAGACTAAAAAAACTTTAAAAATTTGTAAATTTTAAAAATTTTGTAACAAGTGGTGCTGGGAAAACTGGTCAACCACTTGTAAAAGAATGAAACTAGATCACTTTCTAACACCATACACAAAAATAAACTCAAAATGGATTAAAGATCTAAACATAAGACCAGAAACTATAAAACTCCTAGAGGAGAACATAGGCAAACACTCTCCAAGATAAATCACAGCAGGATCCTCTATTATCCACCTCCCAGAATACTGGAAATAAAACCAAAAATAAACAAATTGGATCTAATTAAAATTAAAAGCTTCTGCACAACAAAGGAAACTATAAGCAAGGTGAAAAGACAGCCCTCTGAATGGGAGAAAATAATAGCAAATGAAGCAACTGACAAACAACTAATCTCAAAAATATACAAGCAACTTATAAACTAGAACACTTTCTAACACCATACACAAAAATAAACTCAAAATGGATTAAAGATCTAAACGTAAAACTAGAAACTATAAAACTCCTAGAGGCGAATATAGGCAAAACACTCTCTGACATACATCACAGGAGGATTCTCTATGACCCACCTCCCAGAATATTGGAAATAAAAGCAAAAAAAATAAATGAGACTTAATTAAATTCTGCACAACAAAGGAAACTATAAGGTGAAAAGACAGCCTTCAGAATGGGAGAAAATAATAGCAAATGAAGCAACTGACAAACAACTAATCTCAAAAATATACAAACAACTCCTACAGCTCATTCCAGAAAAATAAACAACCCAATCAAAAAATGGGCCAAAGAACTAAATAGACATTTCTCCAAAGAAGACATACGGATGGCTAACAAACACATGAAAAGATGCTCAATATCGCTCATTATCAGAGAAATGCAAATCAAAACCACAATGAGGTACCCTTTCACACCACTAAGAACGGCTGGGATCCAAAAGTCTACAAGCAATAAATGCTGGAGAGGGTGTGGAGAAAAGGGAATCCTCTTACACTGTTGGTGGGAATGCAAACTAGTACAGCCACTATGGAGAACAGTGTGGAGATTCCTTAAAAAACTGGAAATAGAACTGCCTTATGGCCCACTGCTGGGCATACACACCGAGGAAACCAGAATAGAAAGAGACACGTGTACCCCAATGTTCATCGCAGCACTGTTTATAATAGCCAGGACATGGAAACAACCTAGATGTCCATCAGCGGATGAATGGATAAGAAAGCTGTGGTATATATACACAATGGAGTATTACTCAGCCATTAAAAAGAATACATTTGAATCAGTTCTAATAAGATGGATGAAACTGGAACCAATTATACAGAGTGAAGTAAGCCAGAAAGAAAAACACCAAT
>SJYX01017724.1:60014-79041 GCA_006410675.1 Oreotragus oreotragus | reverse complement strand
AAAAAAAAAAAAAACCCAATACAGTATACTAACACATATATATGGAATTTAGAAAGATGGTAATGATAATCCTGTGTGTGAGACAGCAAAAGAGACACAGATGTATAGAACAGTCTTTTGGACTCTGTGGGAGAGGGAGAGGGTGGGATGATTTGGGAGAATGGCATTGAAACATGTATAATATCATATATGAAACGAATAGCCAGTCCAGGTTTGATGCATGATACTGGATGCTTGGGGCTAGTGCACTGAGATGACCCAGAGTGGTGGTACGAGGAAGGAGGAGGGAGGGGGTTTAGGATGGGGAACACGTGTAAACCTGTGGCAGATTCATGTTGATGTATGGCAAAACCAATACAATATTGTAAAGTAATTAGCCTCTAATTAAAATAAATAAATTTATATTAAAAAAAGAGAAAAGTACTAGAATAACATCAACAATGGGGAAGGGAGTAAATCATCATTTGCATTTAGGTAAAGAAGCTCAGTTTAGTATATAATTTAGTTTCATATTTGAAAAAAATCAAATACTTTTTCCAAGCCCAGGAAGAAACTAACAAGGAATAATTAATGAGAAAATGAAAGAAAGAGTTAGTCATTAAGTCGTGTCTGATTCTTTATGACTCCATAGACTGAGGAGACCACCAGGCTTGTCAGTCCATGGGATTTTCCAGGCAAGAATACTGGACTGTGTAGCCATTTCCTTTTTCAGGGGATCTTTTCAATTAATGAGATAATATGTTAAATATCTGGCTTTATTTTAACTAGCCTACTGAAAATCTTTTATCTTTCTTTTTCCAAATCAGCAAAGAATTCTGACATTTTCTATAGGAATGCTACATTTTTTTTCCCTTTTGAGGAGTTTTGATTATACAATAGGCACAATATTTTGGAAATAGGGCAGGGTAAAAAAAGTGCAAGTTTTTAGCATAATTAGTCCGTATTTATGCTTTTCTTGATTATCTGTTCCTTCACTACCAACCACCTACCAATTTTTTTTTCACTTTAGTTTAGTTTAATATGTATAATATAAAACATCTTTTCAAGTGCTTTAGAAGATATCAGGTCCTTTAAGAAAAGGACATACAGGACTCCCCTGGTGGTCTAGTGGTTAAGAATCTGCCTTGCAATGAAGGGGATGCAGGTTCAGTCTCCAGCGAGGGAACTCAGATCCCATATGTGCCACAACTAGAGAGTCCATGCACCAAAACAAAAGATTCCATATGATGCAATGAATATCCCATGTGCTGCAACTAAGACCTGACACAGCTAAATAAATTTAAAAAATATTTAAAATTTTAATTCCCTAAAAAAAAAAAAAAGACATAGAATTTCTACTCAGCTGAATGAAGAAATGGATCCTGAGGAGTGAAACAAAGGAATAAAATTGTGGTGTAAAATTTAAGGATAAGTTGCTTGGAAGTTTGTTGTCTAGTCTAACAGAGGAAAGCAAGGCCTATAGGGAAATGGTGAAATAATATACAAAGCAATTAACTCAATGGAAACTCCTGACAGAGATGTGGGAACAGTACCAACATTCTTCCCTGGGAATCTTATACTATTAATGCATTATTGGCACATCATAGTCTGTATTGACAGCATACAGTTCACCCATATAAAACTTCAATATATTCAGCTTTATATGATTGAGTTTTTCATTGTTTACATTCTTGAGTAGTGTGTTGGCTAACACTTGACACTATTGTTTACAAAGGTTAAATAGTGCTTCACACAAAAGTAACAGGCACATAGCATGTTTTCAGTTAATGTTGTTGAGTGAATGAATAATAAATCAATCAATAAGCCTGACATTGATGTGCACCATGTGCCTTTATTTCAAGTGAGAAGAGGTGACTTAAGATGAGTAGTCAATTGACTTGATTCCCTATGTTGACATCATTTGGCATTTTTGTATAATTGATCTAGTAATATTGACCAAGTCATTTAAAAAAATTCAGTATGCCTACAAAAACTATGTTAAATATTGTGTGTACAAGTTAGACAAGCAGCCACTTGGTTTTGGAAGATACTGAAATATAGAAGCAGAGACTAGAAGTTTGATCTGCAAAGAGATCAAACCAGTCAATCCTAAAGGAAATCAGTCCTCAGTATTCATTGGAAGGACTGATGCTGAAGCTGAAGCTCCAATACTTTGGCCACCTGATGAGAAGAGCCAACTTATTAGAAAAGACTCTGATGCTGGGAAAAACTGAAGGCAGGAGGAAAAGGGGACAACAGAGGACAGTATGGTTGGATGCATCACCAACTCAATAGACATGAGTTTGTGCANTATTCATTGGAAGGACTGATGCTGAAGCTGAAGCTCCAATACTTTGGCCACCTGATGAGAAGAGCCAACTTATTAGAAAAGACTCTGATGCTGGGAAAAACTGAAGGCAGGAGGAAAAGGGGACAACAGAGGACAGTATGGTTGGATGCATCACCAACTCAATAGACATGAGTTTGTGCAAGTTCTGGGAGATGATGAAGGACAGGAAAGCCTGGCTTGCTGCAGTCCACAGGGGTCACAAAGAGTTGGACATGACTGAGCTACTGAACAAAAGTTAACAACAACAGAAGTAGAGATTAATATGTAAATCAGGAATTATACTGGTATGATCACTGTCTTAACAGGATAAAGAGAAAGTAAAATCAGAATAAAGAAAGAGCATTGAAAGAACTCAGGTTCTTCAATGAAAGGAAATTGAAAAATTTGGCTGAGTTGAATCTTTAGGATGAGTAAAAGGAAATTAAATGAAGATGAAATGTAAGGCAGAGAAGTAGAAAACCCTGAATCTCAATCTGTAAGAATTTCAGAACTGAAATAGGTAGGAACTTGAAAGACAGAAGAAATTACAACAGAAATGAAGACAATAATACTGAAATATCTTAAGTTTTAGCTTGTATAATGAGTTTGAACTTTATCCTGAAAGCCCCATGGACAGCAATTGTATTGTTTGAAAATGAAATATTATTTTAAGCCTCATAAGGATAAGTTACTTAAAGTAGTTAATTCAGGAAGCAATTAAGATGCTAAAATAGTACCCATTAACTATCAATGGAAGTGTGAATAATACTGTAAAAACTATAGTTATTATTGAAATTGTTTCCTTCCATTGAAATTTTACTGTGAGAAATGTAAATCCCTGCATGATACTGAATGAATGTGCATGCATGAAATTGAGAAGCAGTGAGGTATGGTTATGGAGCTCAGTTTCAGATGAGGAATTACTTTTTGATGCCATGTGTCAGTAGTTGGTTATGAAGATCAAAAACGAGAAAGTTTAGTTGGGGAGGAATCTCTGATTATTTGTGGAGTTCAATTCTCTCCTTATAGTCATTTCCCAATTTCTTACTTGAAAGAATATCTGTTACTTCTTAATCCTGTTTAAAGCATTAATATGCTTAAAACCTGTTCATAATAGAATATGTAGATGGCCTCCGAAGCAATCTACCACATTCAAACTCAATACTCATATTAATTTTCTCAAGACACTTAAACACTTTATAGTGCTAATTATGTCTATTAATGTGTCATTTACTTTGAAATGATATGTATGTTTTCTTCTAAAATAGAAATCCTTAATTTTTCTTAGCAGAGTTCTATTTCTGTAAGCCTTTATGATCTAATGACTGATTTCTCTTGGAAATAATAGGTTTACTTGTATAATGAATAGTAACACATATGTTTTATGTAGATAACTGACTGCTTATCAAATTGGTTCTAATTAGACATTTTTGCATTATGGGATTAGTATAAGCACTGTTGGGACAGGGCACATGAAGCATGTGAAATTTCTAAGTGAGAATGTATTTATAAAGATGGCATTTTCTATTTCACATTAGCTTTGTACCAGCTGCTAATTGAAAATGGCTATAGATGCACAACTAGGTCTTGACAGTATCTGCCTGGCAAACACCTTTGGAGAACTTGGATGGAAATAACAGACATGGTGAGATTTGAGAGAAAAATATTTAAAATACTGACATTTCCACAAAGTACTCCTTCTAAATGAGTACAGGAAGAGATGAGAAAATACCCAAATGGATAGGTTCCTGTGTTAAACTAAGTTTATTGCTAACAAATTATGTCTTTCCCAGCTTGCTATTGAACATAGGCTAAGGGAAGCCTGGCTGTTTCATCTCCATTATTCTTTTTCTGATTCATCCACTTCTTTGTCTTATATGTATTTAGCCCAGATTCCTGATTAAATGTTACTAGAAAAATACAATGCTCAATAAATTTCCCAAAATTTATACTTGATTTTAAAGCAATTCTACCAATTTATCTTTATAAACTACCACACAACTGTACTCATCTCACATGCTAGTAATGGAATGCTCAAAATTCTCCAAGCCAGGTTTCAACAGTACGTGAACCATGAACTTCCTGGTGTTCAAGCTGGTTTTAGAAAAGGCAGAGGAACCAGAGATCAAATTGCCAACATCTGCTGGATCATAGAAAAAGCAAGAGAGTTCCAGAAAACCATTTACTTCTGCTTTATTAACTGTGCCAAAGCCTTTGACTGTGTGGATCACAATAAACTGTGGAAAATTATGAAAGAGATGGGAATACCAGACCACCTGACTTACCTCTTGAGAAATCTATACGCAGGTCAGAATGCAACAGTTAGAACTGGACATGGAACAATGGATTGGTTCCAAATAGGAAAAAGAGTACATCAAGGCTGTATATTGCCACCCTGCTTATTTAACTTATATGCAGAGTACATCATGAGAAACACTGGGCTAGAGGAAGCACAAGCTGGAATCAACACTGTCGGGAGAAATATCAATACCTCAGATTTTGCAGATGACACCACCCTTATGGCAGAAAGTGAAGAAGAACTAAAGAGCCTCTTGATGAAAGTGAAAAAGGTGAGTGAAAAAGTTGGCTTAAAGCTCAGCGTTCAGAAAACTAAGATCATGGCATCCACTCCCATCACTTCATGGCAAATAGATGGGGAAACAGTGGAAACTGTGGCTGACTTTATTTTTGGGGGCTCCAAAANGAATAATTAATGAGAAAATGAAAGAAAGAGTTAGTCATTAAGTCGTGTCTGATTCTTTATGACTCCATAGACTGAGGAGACCACCAGGCTTGTCAGTCCATGGGATTTTCCAGGCAAGAATACTGGACTGTGTAGCCATTTCCTTTTTCAGGGGATCTTTTCAATTAATGAGATAATATGTTAAATATCTGGCTTTATTTTAACTAGCCTACTGAAAATCTTTTATCTTTCTTTTTCCAAATCAGCAAAGAATTCTGACATTTTCTATAGGAATGCTACATTTTTTTTCCCTTTTGAGGAGTTTTGATTATACAATAGGCACAATATTTTGGAAATAGGGCAGGGTAAAAAAAGTGCAAGTTTTTAGCATAATTAGTCCGTATTTATGCTTTTCTTGATTATCTGTTCCTTCACTACCAACCACCTACCAATTTTTTTTTCACTTTAGTTTAGTTTAATATGTATAATATAAAACATCTTTTCAAGTGCTTTAGAAGATATCAGGTCCTTTAAGAAAAGGACATACAGGACTCCCCTGGTGGTCTAGTGGTTAAGAATCTGCCTTGCAATGAAGGGGATGCAGGTTCAGTCTCCAGCGAGGGAACTCAGATCCCATATGTGCCACAACTAGAGAGTCCATGCACCAAAACAAAAGATTCCATATGATGCAATGAATATCCCATGTGCTGCAACTAAGACCTGACACAGCTAAATAAATTTAAAAAATATTTAAAATTTTAATTCCCTAAAAAAAAAAAAAAAGACATAGAATTTCTACTCAGCTGAATGAAGAAATGGATCCTGAGGAGTGAAACAAAGGAATAAAATTGTGGTGTAAAATTTAAGGATAAGTTGCTTGGAAGTTTGTTGTCTAGTCTAACAGAGGAAAGCAAGGCCTATAGGGAAATGGTGAAATAATATACAAAGCAATTAACTCAATGGAAACTCCTGACAGAGATGTGGGAACAGTACCAACATTCTTCCCTGGGAATCTTATACTATTAATGCATTATTGGCACATCATAGTCTGTGTTGACAGCATACAGTTCACCCATATAAAACTTCAATATATTCAGCTTTATATGATTGAGTTTTTCATTGTTTACATTCTTGAGTAGTGTGTTGGCTAACACTTGACACTATTGTTTACAAAGGTTAAATAGTGCTTCACACAAAAGTAACAGGCACATAGCATGTTTTCAGTTAATGTTGTTGAGTGAATGAATAATAAATCAATCAATAAGCCTGACATTGATGTGCACCATGTGCCTTTATTTCAAGTGAGAAGAGGTGACTTAAGATGAGTAGTCAATTGACTTGATTCCCTATGTTGACATCATTTGGCATTTTTGTATAATTGATCTAGTAATATTGACCAAGTCATTTAAAAAAATTCAGTATGCCTACAAAAACTATGTTAAATATTGTGTGTACAAGTTAGACAAGCAGCCACTTGGTTTTGGAAGATACTGAAATATAGAAGCAGAGACTAGAAGTTTGATCTGCAAAGAGATCAAACCAGTCAATCCTAAAGGAAATCAGTCCTCAGTATTCATTGGAAGGACTGATGCTGAAGCTGAAGCTCCAATACTTTGGCCACCTGATGAGAAGAGCCAACTTATTAGAAAAGACTCTGATGCTGGGAAAAACTGAAGGCAGGAGGAAAAGGGGACAACAGAGGACAGTATGGTTGGATGCATCACCAACTCAATAGACATGAGTTTGTGCAAGTTCTGGGAGATGATGAAGGACAGGAAAGCCTGGCTTGCTGCAGTCCACAGGGGTCACAAAGAGTTGGACATGACTGAGCTACTGAACAAAAGTTAACAACAACAGAAGTAGAGATTAATATGTAAATCAGGAATTATACTGGTATGATCACTGTCTTAACAGGATAAAGAGAAAGTAAAATCAGAATAAAGAAAGAGCATTGAAAGAACTCAGGTTCTTCAATGAAAGGAAATTGAAAAATTTGGCTGAGTTGAATCTTTAGGATGAGTAAAAGGAAATTAAATGAAGATGAAATGTAAGGCAGAGAAGTAGAAAACCCTGAATCTCAATCTGTAAGAATTTCAGAACTGAAATAGGTAGGAACTTGAAAGACAGAAGAAATTACAACAGAAATGAAGACAATAATACTGAAATATCTTAAGTTTTAGCTTGTATAATGAGTTTGAACTTTATCCTGAAAGCCCCATGGACAGCAATTGTATTGTTTGAAAATGAAATATTATTTTAAGCCTCATAAGGATAAGTTACTTAAAGTAGTTAATTCAGGAAGCAATTAAGATGCTAAAATAGTACCCATTAACTATCAATGGAAGTGTGAATAATACTGTAAAAACTATAGTTATTATTGAAATTGTTTCCTTCCATTGAAATTTTACTGTGAGAAATGTAAATCCCTGCATGATACTGAATGAATGTGCATGCATGAAATTGAGAAGCAGTGAGGTATGGTTATGGAGCTCAGTTTCAGATGAGGAATTACTTTTTGATGCCATGTGTCAGTAGTTGGTTATGAAGATCAAAAACGAGGAAGTTTAGTTGGGGAGGAATCTCTGATTATTTGTGGAGTTCAATTCTCTCCTTATAGTCATTTCCCAATTTCTTACTTGAAAGAATATCTGTTACTTCTTAATCCTGTTTAAAGCATTAATATGCTTAAAACCTGTTCATAATAGAATATGTAGATGGCCTCCGAAGCAATCTACCACATTCAAACTCAATACTCATATTAATTTTCTCAAGACACTTAAACACTTTATAGTGCTAATTATGTCTATTAATGTGTCATTTACTTTGAAATGATATGTATGTTTTCTTCTAAAATAGAAATCCTTAATTTTTCTTAGCAGAGTTCTATTTCTGTAAGCCTTTATGATCTAATGACTGATTTCTCTTGGAAATAATAGGTTTACTTGTATAATGAATAGTAACACATATGTTTTATGTAGATAACTGACTGCTTATCAAATTGGTTCTAATTAGACATTTTTGCATTATGGGATTAGTATAAGCACTGTTGGGACAGGGCACATGAAGCATGTGAAATTTCTAAGTGAGAATGTATTTATAAAGATGGCATTTTCTATTTCACATTAGCTTTGTACCAGCTGCTAATTGAAAATGGCTATAGATGCACAACTAGGTCTTGACAGTATCTGCCTGGCAAACACCTTTGGAGAACTTGGATGGAAATAACAGACATGGTGAGATTTGAGAGAAAAATATTTAAAATACTGACATTTCCACAAAGTACTCCTTCTAAATGAGTACAGGAAGAGATGAGAAAATACCCAAATGGATAGGTTCCTGTGTTAAACTAAGTTTATTGCTAACAAATTATGTCTTTCCCAGCTTGCTATTGAACATAGGCTAAGGGAAGCCTGGCTGTTTCATCTCCATTATTCTTTTTCTGATTCATCCACTTCTTTGTCTTATATGTATTTAGCCCAGATTCCTGATTAAATGTTACTAGAAAAATACAATGCTCAATAAATTTCCCAAAATTTATACTTGATTTTAAAGCAATTCTACCAATTTATCTTTATAAACTACCACACAACTGTACTCATCTCACATGCTAGTAATGGAATGCTCAAAATTCTCCAAGCCAGGTTTCAACAGTACGTGAACCATGAACTTCCTGGTGTTCAAGCTGGTTTTAGAAAAGGCAGAGGAACCAGAGATCAAATTGCCAACATCTGCTGGATCATAGAAAAAGCAAGAGAGTTCCAGAAAACCATCTACTTCTGCTTTATTAACTGTGCCAAAGCCTTTGACTGTGTGGATCACAATAAACTGTGGAAAATTATGAAAGAGATGGGAATACCAGACCACCTGACTTACCTCTTGAGAAATCTATACGCAGGTCAGAATGCAACAGTTAGAACTGGACATGGAACAATGGATTGGTTCCAAATAGGAAAAAGAGTACATCAAGGCTGTATATTGCCACCCTGCTTATTTAACTTATATGCAGAGTACATCATGAGAAACACTGGGCTAGAGGAAGCACAAGCTGGAATCAACACTGTCGGGAGAAATATCAATACCTCAGATTTTGCAGATGACACCACCCTTATGGCAGAAAGTGAAGAAGAACTAAAGAGCCTCTTGATGAAAGTGAAAAAGGTGAGTGAAAAAGTTGGCTTAAAGCTCAGCGTTCAGAAAACTAAGATCATGGCATCCACTCCCATCACTTCATGGCAAATAGATGGGGAAACAGTGGAAACTGTGGCTGACTTTATTTTTGGGGGCTCCAAAATCACTACATATGGTGACTGCAGCCATGAAATTAAAAGACACATACTCCTTGGAAGGAAAGTTATGACCAACCTAGGTGGTCATATTAAACCCATATTAAACCCATATTAAAAAGCAGAGACATTACTTTGTCAACAAAGATCTGTCTAATAAAGGATGATCCGGAGGGATGATGTGGGGTGGGAGGTGGGAGGGGGGTTCATATTTGGGAGGTCATGTATACCCGTGGTGGATTCATGTCAATGTATGCCGAATCCAATACAGTACTGTAAAGTAAAATAAAGTAAAAAAAAAAAATGGTTTTTCCAGTAGTCATGTATGGATGTGAGAGTTGGACTATAAAGAAAGCTGAGCACCAAAGCATTGATGCTTTTGAACTGTGGTATTGGGGAGGACTCTTGAGAGTACCTTGGACTGCAAGGAGGTCCAACCAGTCCATCCTAAAGGAGATCAGCACTGAGTGTTCATTGGAAGGACTGATGCTAAAGCAGAAACTCCAATGGTTTGGCCATCTGATATGAAGAGCTGACTCATTTGAAAAGACCCTGATGCTAGGAAAGATTGAGGGCAGGAGAAGGGGACAACAGAGGATGAGATGGTTGGATGGCATCACCAACTCAATGGAGATGAGTTTAGGTAAACCTCAGGAGTTGGCGATGAATAGGGTGGCCTGGAGTGCTGTGGTCCATGGAGCTGCAAAGAGTCAGACATGACTGAGTGACTGAACTGATGTTTATAAAATTTTTCCTCATATCAGATCATTGCTCTGCTACTGCTAAGTCGCTTCAGTCGTGTCCAAGTCTGTGCAACCCCATAGACAGCAGCCCGCCAGGCTCCCCCATCCCTGGGATTCTCCAGGCAAGAACACTACATATTTGGGAGGTCATGTATACCCGTGGTGGATTCATGTCAATGTATGCCGAATCCAATACAGTACTGTAAAGTAAAATAAAGTAAAAAAAAAAAATGGTTTTTCCAGTAGTCATGTATGGATGTGAGAGTTGGACTATAAAGAAAGCTGAGCACCAAAGCATTGATGCTTTTGAACTGTGGTATTGGGGAGGACTCTTGAGAGTACCTTGGACTGCAAGGAGGTCCAACCAGTCCATCCTAAAGGAGATCAGCACTGAGTGTTCATTGGAAGGACTGATGCTAAAGCAGAAACTCCAATGGTTTGGCCATCTGATATGAAGAGCTGACTCATTTGAAAAGACCCTGATGCTAGGAAAGATTGAGGGCAGGAGAAGGGGACAACAGAGGATGAGATGGTTGGATGGCATCACCAACTCAATGGAGATGAGTTTAGGTAAACCTCAGGAGTTGGCGATGAATAGGGTGGCCTGGAGTGCTGTGGTCCATGGGGCTGCAAAGAGTCAGACATGACTGAGTGACTGAACTGATGTTTATAAAATTTTTCCTCATATCAGATCATTGCTCTGCTACTGCTAAGTCGCTTCAGTCGTGTCCAAGTCTGTGCAACCCCATAGACAGCAGCCCGCCAGGCTCCCCCATCCCTGGGATTCTCCAGGCAAGAACACTGGAGTGGGTTGCCATTTCCTCCAATGTGTGAAAGTGAAAAGTGAAAGTGAATTCGCTCAGTGGTGTCTGGCTCTTAGCGACCCCATGGACTGCAGACTACCAGGCTCCTCCACCCATGGGAGTTTCCAGGCAAGAGTACTGGAGTGAGTTGCCATTGCCTTTTCCATATATCAGATTAAGATATATTTATACTTTAACTTAAGATATATTTCCACTTCAGCTGAAGAACTATTTTTCAGATACTTACGTTTACTTAAAAGTATACTAGATGCTAAACCCTTCATTGTATAAAGCCCTATTTGCCTTTATATTTTTTACATAAAACAATATATTTTTTCCAATTATAATTTTACTGAAATTTTTTGTACTTACATCTTTTCTAGTAGGTAAGTGATGAATGTTTAATTACATATGTATAGTATGTGACATGCCAAGTGGAGCAAATAGCTAAACAGTCCTGAGCCTAGGGCCTGTTGGTGCAGCCGGAAATTAGGATAACTCCCAGAAACAGTATCAGGGGCAGATGTATAGGTCACCAGTACACGTCATCCTTTGAGACACTGCACAACTATCTGGTAGGGCCAGACATCACACTTAGAGAGCTTAAAAAGGAATCCCAACCTTTGACTGTGGGGCTTTGAAGCTACATGATCAGGGAACACATTTATTTCTTGTGTCATCAGGGATCAGTTCTAAAATATAACATGTAGACTCTTGGCTCTAGCCCTATTCTGCCAATCCAACATCAGTCCCACCTCTCTACAATTCAAGGACTGGGAACTACTATTTGATGTTGCAGTTGTTTGATAGGATGTTATTTGTTATATCTCTGCTAATGGTTAGGAGAGCTTCTGTCCCTTACTCCTTCCCTCATGATAGGGATTGGGCTAGGAAAGGGGTGTGGGCCAAGCTTTGTAGTCAACCAGGGCTGCTTATGTCTATCAATCTTTGCAGAAAGCCAATTGCTTTCCTGGGAGCCCAGCTAACAAGGGATAGATCTGGAGAAATGTTTCCTTACCACTGAGAGAGAAATTATCTCTGTAAGTTATAAAATACCACATACAATTTATATTAAATGTGTGCATACTAAGTCATTTCAGTCATTCCAACTATTTGTGACCCCACGAACTGTAGCAAGCCAGATATATAACCAAAACAACAGAATCCAAACACTTTAGCACAGCATACCTGACCATGGTCTTTGCGTACCAGCTTAAAATCATCTCCACCCACTCC
This sequence comes from Oreotragus oreotragus, assembly GCA_006410675.1. NCBI lineage: Eukaryota > Metazoa > Chordata > Mammalia > Artiodactyla > Bovidae > Oreotragus > Oreotragus oreotragus. The sequence goes on along the minus strand of SJYX01017724.1, from coordinate 66,985 downwards.
CAGTACATACACAAATAGACAAGAGAGAGACTTTGATATGATTTCAATTATCAAGCAATATGAGCCACACACAGCTCCATCATTCACTAGGAATACTACTGTGGAGGACAGAAAAATATCTGCCCTTATTCTTTTATAATTTAGCAGAGGAGGCTAACAAAAAAATTAAAATACATAATGATACATTAGTTCAGTGCAGTCACTCAGGTATGTCTGACTCTTTGTGACCCCATGGACTGCAGCACGCCAGGCTTCGCTGTCCAACACAGACTCCCAGAGCTGTTTAATCTCATGTCCATTGAGTTGGTGATGCCATCCAACCATCTCATCCTCTGTCATCCCCTTATCTTCCTGCCTTCAATCTTCTCAGCATCAGGGTCTTTTCCAATGAGTCAGTTCTTTGTATCAAGTGACCAAAGTATTGGAACTTCAGCTTCAGGATCAGTCCATCCAGTGAATATTCAGGAAAGATTTCCTGTAAAATTGACTGGCTTGATCTCCTTGCAGTCCAAGGGACTCTCAAGAGTCTTCTCCAACAACACAGTTCAAAAGCATCAACTCTTAGGCACTCAGCTTTCTTTATGGTTGAACTCTCACATCCACACAAAACTACTGGAAAAATCAGTGCTTTGATTAGATGGACTTTTGTAGTCAAAATAATGTCTCTGCTTTTTAATATGCTGTCTAGGTTGCTCTTCGCTTTTCTTTCAAGAAGCAAGTCTTTGAATTTCGTGGCTGCAGTCACCATCTGCAGTGATTTGGAGCCCAAGAAAATAAAGTCTGCCACTGTTTCCACTGTTTCCCCACCTATTTTCCATGAAGTGATGGGACTGGATGCCATGATCTTAGATTTTTGAATACTGTGTCTTAAGCCAGCTTTTTCACTCTCTTCTTTCACTTTCATCAAGAGGCTCTTCAGTTCCTCTTCACTTTCTGCCATAACGTGATGGTGATGTCATCTGCATATCTAAGTTTATTGATATTTCTCCCAGCAATCTTGATCTCAGCTTGTGCTTCATCCAGCCCAGCATTTCACATGATACACTCTGCATATAGAGTACTGCATTGCATAAGGAAATGGCAACCCCACTCCATCATTCTTGCCTGGGAAGTCTCATGGACAGAGGAGCCTGTTGGGATACAGTCCATAGGATCACACAGAATTGGACATGACTGAGCGACTAATACACACACAATCTGCATATAAGTCAAATAAGCAGGGTGACAATATAGTCTTGACATACTCCTTTCCCAATTTTGAACCAGTCCATTGTTTCATGTCTGGTTCTAACTCTTGCTTTTTGACTTGCATACACATTTCTCAGGAAGCAGACAAGGTCATCTGGTATTCCCATCTCTTTCAGAATTTTCCACAGTTGTGATACAGTCAGAGGCCTTGGTGTAGTAAATAAAGCAGATGTATTTCTAGAACTCTCTTGCATTTTTGATCACCCACCAGATGTTGGCAATTTGATTTCTTGTTCTGCTGCCTTTTCTAAATCCAGCTTGAATATCTGGAAATTCTCAGTTCGCATACTGTTGAAGCCTAATTTGGAGAATTTTGAGCATTACTTTGCTAGCATGTGAAATACGTGCAATTGTGCAGTAGTTTGAACATTCTCTGGCATTGCTTTTCTTTGGGATTGGGATGAAAACTAACCTTTCCAGTCCTGTGGCCACTGCTGAATTTCCAAATTTGCTGGCATATTTAGGGTAGCACTTTAACCACATCATCTGTTAGAACTTGAAATAGCTCAGCTGGAATTCTATCACCTCCACTCCTTATAGATAGCTGAGAAAAGAAGAGAAGCTAAAGGATAAGGAAAAAAGGAAAAATATACTTTTTTGAAGGCAGAGTTCCAAAGAATAGCAAGGAGATATAAAATAGTCTTCCTCATAGTCAATGCAAAGAAATAGTGATAAATACTAAGAAGAAAAATAAAGAGTGGAAAAGTATTATTTTTGTGAAAATCAATTTTTAATATATTACCCAGAGAATATCTCACAGATAAGATTTTTAAATAAAAATCTGAAATAGATAAAGTTTTAACCCATTTGGCTATTCTGGGCAAGTACCTTCTAGGCAGAGAGGACAAATACATAGATTTTGAAGTAGAAGTTTGCCCAGCATGTTTGTGGACAGAGTAGTGAAAATTAGGTAATCCAGTGGGTCAGTGTTATAGGATGAATACAGTTGAGAAAACTTCTTCCATTATTGTCAACATCAAGCCTTTATCTAAACTTTATTCCTGTTTCAAAATTTGCCCTTGACAGTCCTTTCCACCAGAAGCCATCCCAGCTGTTTACCAAAGTCTAGTGAAGGTAATTCTTCTCAGAATTTTTAAAGCATGTGTTATGTACCTCTATCAAAACTATTCCAAGACACTGTTGCTTACATGTTTTATTGTACATGGTTGTTCAATTATTCATCCCCTACACAAGGAGGTATTGACTATTGGTGTAACTCAAGGCTAGATGGTTAAACATTAAAAATTAAAATAAAGTGAAAGTCATTCAGTCATGTCCAACACTGTGGGACTCCAAGGACAATACAGTCTGTGGAATTCTCTAAGCCAGAATACTGGAGTGGGTAGCCTCTCCCTTCTCCAGGGGATCTTCCTCACCCAGAGAACAAACCCAGGTCTCCCACATGGCAGGCAGATTCTTTACCAGCTGAGCCATGAGGGAAATCCAAGAATATTATAGTGGGTAGCCTATCCCTTCTCCAGCAGATCTTCCTGATCCAGTAATTGAACTGGGGTTTCCTGCATTGCAGGCAGATTCTTTACCAACTGAGCTATCAGGGAAGCCCCCAAATTAGAATATTTTGGGTCTAATGCCAAGTTTACATGAGCTATCTGTGGCTTAAAGAGTTAACTAACCTCACTGTTTCAAACTCATCTCTGACTTGGAAATAACTGTACTAATATTTGATATGGGCCATTGTTTTAGGAGCATCGCAGTTAATAATCATTGGATTTTCACATCATTATTATCTGTAAAACTTGTAGGGTTGTGGTAAAGGTATTGATTTAGTTAAGTTATATAAAATGCCTTTAAACTATTTGTCAGTTCAGTTTAGTTCAGTCACTCAGTCGTGTCCGACTCTTTGTGACCCCATGAATCGCAGAACTCCAGGCCTCCCTGTCCATCACCAACTTCTGAGGTTCACACAGACTCACATCCATAGAGTCAGTGATGCCATACAGCCATCTCATCCTCCTCTGTCGTCCCCTTCTCCTCCTGCTGCCGATCCCTCCNCTCAGTCGTGTCCGACTCTTTGTGACCCCATGAATCGCAGAACTCCAGGCCTCCCTGTCCATCACCAACTTCTGAGGTTCACACAGACTCACATCCATAGAGTCAGTGATGCCATACAGCCATCTCATCCTCCTCTGTCGTCCCCTTCTCCTCCTGCTGCCGATCCCTCCCAGCAGCAGAGTCTTTTCGAACGAGTCCATCTTCGCATGAGGTGGTCAAAGTACTGGAGTTTCAGCTTTAGTATTATTCCTTCAAAAGAAATCCCAGGGCTGATCTCCTTCAGAATGGACTGGTTGGATCTCCTTGGAGGGAGACTCTCAAGAGTCTTTTCCAACACCACAGTTCAAAAGCATCAATTCTTCGGCGCTCAGTTTTCTTCACAGTCCAACACTCACATCCATATGACCACTGGAAAAACCATAACCTTGACTAGATGGACCTTTGTTGGCAAAGTAATGTCTCGGCTTTTCAATATGCTATCTAGGTTGGTCATAACTTTTCTTCCACGGAGTAAGCATCATTTAATTTCATGGCAGCAGTCAACATCTGCTGTGACTTTGGAGTCCTCAAAATAAAGTCTGACACTGTTTCCACAGTTTCCCCATCTATTTGGCATGAAGTGATGGGACCAGATGCTATGATTTTTGTTTTCTGAATGTTGAGCTTTAAGCCAACTTTTTCACTCACCTCTTTCATTTTCATAAAGAGGCTTTTTAGTTCCTCTTCACTTTCTGCCACAAGGATGGTGTTATCTGCATATCTGAGGTTATTGATGTTTCTCCTGGCAATCTTGATTCCAGCTTGCACTTCTTCCAGTCCAGCATTCTCATGATGTACTCTGCATATAAGTTAAATAATCAGGGTGACAATATACAGCCTTGACGTATTCCTTTTCCTATTTGTAACCAGTCGGTTGTTCCATGTCCAATTATAACTGTTGCTTCCTGACCTGCATATAGGTTTCTCAAGAGGCAGGTCAGGTAGTCTGGTATTCCCATCTCTTTCAGAATTTTCCAGTTTATTGTGATCCACACAGTCAAAGGCTTTGGGATAGTCAATAAAGTAGACATAGATGTTTTTCTGGAACTCTCTTACTTCTTCTATGATTCAGTGGATGTTGGCAATTTGATGTCTGGTTCCTCTGCCTTTTCTAAAACCAGTTTGAACATCTGGAAGTTCACGGTTCAGATATTGCTGAAGCCTGGCTTGGAGAATTTTGAACATTACTTTACTAGCATGTGAGATAAGTGCAATTGTGCAGTAGTTTGAGCACTCTTTGGCATTACTTTTCTTTGGGATTGGAAGGAAAACTGACCTTTTCCAGTCCTATGGCCACTGCTGAGTTTTCCAAATTTGCTGCCATATTGAGTGCAGCACTTTCACCGCATCATCTTTCAGGATTTGAAATAGCTCTACTGGAATTCCATCTCCTCCAATACCTTTGTTCATAGTGATGCTTTCTAAGGCCCACTTGACTTCACATTCCAGAATGTCTGGCTCTAGATGAGTGATCACACCATCGTGATTATCTTGGTCATGAAGATCTTTTTTGTACAGTTCTTCTGTGTATTCTTGCCACCTCTTCTTAATATCTTCTGCTTCTGTTAGGCCCATACCATTTCTGTCCTTTATCGAGCCCATCTTTGCATGAAATGTTCCCTTGGTATCTCTAATTTTCTTGAAGAGATCTCTAGAAACCAGTTTGAACATCTGGAAGTTCACGGTTCAGATATTGCTGAAGCCTGGCTTGGAGAATTTTGAACATTACTTTACTAGCATGTGAGATAAGTGCAATTGTGCAGTAGTTTGAGCACTCTTTGGCATTACTTTTCTTTGGGATTGGAAGGAAAACTGACCTTTTCCAGTCCTATGGCCACTGCTGAGTTTTCCAAATTTGCTGCCATATTGAGTGCAGCACTTTCACCGCATCATCTTTCAGGATTTGAAATAGCTCTACTGGAATTCCATCTCCTCCAATACCTTTGTTCATAGTGATGCTTTCTAAGGCCCACTTGACTTCACATTCCAGAATGTCTGGCTCTAGATGAGTGATCACACCATCGTGATTATCTTGGTCATGAAGATCTTTTTTGTACAGTTCTTCTGTGTATTCTTGCCACCTCTTCTTAATATCTTCTACTTTTGTTAGGTCCATACCATTTCTGTCCTTTATCGAGCCCATCTTTGCATGAAATGTTCCCTTGGTATCTCTAATTTTCTTGAATAAATCTCTAGTCTTTCCCATTCTGTTGTTTTCCTCTATTTGCAGAGGAAATTTCTAGAGGAAATAGATTGAACTAGTCAATCTAATCACACTAGGACCACAGCCTTGTCTAACTCAGTGAAACTAAGCCATGCCCGTGGGGCCACCCAAGATGGGTGGGTCATGGTGGAGAGGTCTGACAGAATGTGCTCCATTGGAGAAAAGAATAACAAACCACTTCAGTATTCTTGCCTTGAGAACCCCATGAACAGTATGAAAGGCAAAATGATAGGATACTGAAAAAGGAACTCCCCAGGTCAGTAGGTGCCCAATATGCTACTGGAGATCATTGGAGAAATAACTCCAGAAAGAATGAAGGGATGGAGCCAAAGCAAAAACAATACCAAGCTGTGAATGTGACTGGTGAAAGAAGCAAGGTCTAATGCTGTAAAAAGCAATATTGCATAGGAACCTGGAATGTCAGGTCTATGAATCAAGGCAAATTGGAAGTGGTCAAATAGGAGATGGCAATAGTGAACGCTGACATTCTGGGAATCAGCAAACTAAGATGGACTGGAATGGGTGGATTTAACTCAGATAACCATTATATCTACTACTGTGGGCAAGAATGAAGAAATGGAGTAGCCATCACGGGCAACAAAAGAGTCTGAAATTCAGGACTTGGATGCAGTCTCAAAAACGACAGAATGATCTCTGTTTGTTTCCAAGGCAAACCATTCAATATCACGGTAATCCAAGTCTATGCCCTGACCAATAAAGCTGAAGAAGCTGAATTGAACGGTTCTATGAAGACCTACAAGACCTGCTAGAACTAACACCCAAAACAGATGTCCTTTTCATTATAGGGGACTGGAATGCAAAAGTAGGAAGTCAAGAAACACCTGCAGTAACAGGCAAATTTGGCCTTGGAATGCAGAATGAAGCAGGGCAAAGACTAATAGAGTTCTGCCAAGAGAACGCACTGGTCATAGCAAACACCCTCTTTCAACAACAAAGGGACAACTCTACACATGCACATCACCAGATGGTCAAAACCGAAATCAGATTGATTATATTCTTTGTAGCCAAAGATGCAGAAGTTCTAAACAGTCAGCAAAAATGAGACCATGAGCTTACGGTGGCTCTGATAATGAACTCCTTATTGCCAAATTCAGACTTAAATTGAGGAAAGTAGGGAAAACCACTAAAACATTCAGTTCAGTTCAGTTCAGTTCAGTCGCTCAGTCGTGTCTGACTCTTTGCGACCCCATGAATCGCAGCACGCCAGGCCTCCCTGTCCATCATCATCTCCCGGAGTTGACTCAGACTCACGTCCATCGAGTCCGTGATGCCATCCAGCCATCTCATCCTCTGTTGTCCCCTTCTCCTCCTGCCCCCAATCCCTCCCAGCATCAGAGTCTTTTCCAATGAGTCAACTCTTCGCATGAGGTGGTCAAAGTACTGGAGTTTCAGCTTTAACATCATTCCTTCCAAAGAAATCCCAGGG